>CM076572.1:939425271-939680220 GCA_034641835.2 Pinus albicaulis | reverse complement strand
ACTCTTTCAACCTCCTTCACAATTTATTTACATATATCTCTATTATTTTCTAAGTAATGCTAAATTCTATTATATTGTACAAAAAATACATTCGAGCTTCAGAACAGGGGTTGCTAAATTATCCAACCCCTGTTGGATGAAGACATTTCAAAATTTAAAATGTGGGCTTCCCTTCAGAGGGAAACCAACCCTTAGTGAGTTCAGCATTTCAAAAAGAGAGCTTCCCTTCTTGGGGAAACCAGTTGTTAACATAAACCTGAATGACTGAGTTTCCTAGAAAATAGAAATATAGACAAAAAAACAATAGAGAAGCATGTAAAAACTGAGAAAGAGGAGAGTCGTGGCTCTGCAGCTACTGGTCCTATATATCATGATGCTCCATTTGAGGAGTTTCTTCAACTATGAAGCATCCGTAGTTGGACAAGGTGTCATCCTTCTTGGAGAGATGGGGAGCCAACTCTGGAGTTGAAGTTGAGCATGCACCTTTGTCTGATTCTGTGAAATTTTGTTGGGTGCCTTCAGCAGAGCTGCTCCCTCCACTATCTGAAGCATCCTCCACGCTTTTTAAAGGAAGACTGACTATTTTCCGTCGGTCTTCCTTGGCCGATGGGAGGAGGAGCATGAAAGAGTCGACTTACGAGGGCATTTCCTGCTGCCGGAGCCAGTGTGGATAAGTTGCACCTCAGGGAGATGAATTGAAAGATGAGCGGAGAGAAAGTCGATTTCAAAGACATGTATCTTCCACAACCATAGAGAAGGCCAAGGAGCACCCCGCCATAGTCGAAGCTGGAGGGCGAGAGGGAGAGCCTCTGCCTCCTCCGCGGCGGCATCGCATACGGTGTTGACGTGACATTACTTCAATGGACTGATGGGCTTGTAGGGCAGGGAAGGAAAGCTCAGAGGGTGGATGAGGAGCAGCGCACTGGGTGGAGGCGAGACAGAGGCTTGCATAGCTGAGGATAGAGGCACGATTGAATGAGAATGAAAACTGGAGCGAATGAGAATGAGAATTCGAGCCACGACCATATATGGCCAAAGTGAAAATTGCAGAATACAAGGTACAAGATGCAGGATTGAAGGTTGCAGGTGTCAAGGTCCTTCCTGGCGATGCACATTTAAAGCCCTCACGTGGGAGGCAGTTGCGTCCCCATGGTGAGGCCAAGTGGCCATCAAAATCTAATGACTTAAACACCCACATCTGGGGTTTACATATATCTCTATTAAGTAAGGAAGATAAAATCATATAATAGTTATTCCCTAGTTTGAAATGATATCAATTACTAATATTAATTGGTTTCTTAATAATACATTCATGGTTTTGTAATTACGAGCTGAAAATATTTACCAAAATATTAATACCTAATAATAAATTAATATAAAAAAATATTAAACTGCATTATATATATATATATATATAAAATTTTTTATAATAAGAATAAATTTAAATACTAAAATTTTATCTAAGAAATAATTAAATTATTGATATTGTTATTTATCTCTTTGATATATTTGTTCAATAATGAAAAGAAAATTGAGATGTGACTACAAGACATATGCAAGAATCAAAATTTTGATTTTTCATTTAGAAAGAAAAAAAATGAAGGTTTAAAATGCATATATGGATGAATTTGTATTTTTTATTTTATTTCTCTCTCTCTCTCTCTCTATATATATATATAGAAAACAATTGAGAAAATATATATATATATTTTTTATCGTTATATTGTATTTAATTTCTTGTAAATTTATATCAAAGTTTTAGTTGAAGTAATTTAAATTTTTTCACATATTTAAAAAAATAAACAATTTTGGTTCATGGAATGTAACTCATTTGACAATCACCTTGTTATGAAGTATTATGTAAAAACATGAGATTGAAAGTTAAATCTCTTTGAGTGGCCAACCAAAAAATATATTTTTTATCTATTTATTTATTATATTTTTAGAATGTGGTTTAATGAAAAAGGAAAAATATAATATAAAAGAAATAAAATTGACATAATTAAATTTCATGTGGTTTTAATATCCATATTCAAAAATTAAAAATGTAATTATCCACTATCCACTCATGGAATTTCAGTGCAAACTTCGAGAATGCTGATGGTTTTGTCTTAATTGCTAACTATCTTAAATGAGTTTCGTCTTAATTGTCATTGTCTTAAATATAAAGTTCTATCTTAAAATATTGTTGTCTCAAATAGCTTTTGTCTTAAATCTAAAGTTTTGTCTTAAAATATTGTTGTCTCAAACTGTTTTTGTTTTAAATATAAAGTTTTGTCTTAAACTATTTTTGTGCTAAACTGCTTTTCTCTTAAAAAAAATTTGTGTCAAACTGTGATTCTTTTCAATATAAAATTTTGTTTTAAAATTTTTTTGTCATAAATTATTTTTGTCTAAAACAATTTTTGTTTTAAATTTTAAATTTTAATATAAAATAACTAAAATGAAAAATGACCTTTTAAAATAAAAATATCTTAGTATAATAATGAATCATGATATAGTCCAGCTCAAACCGCCTCCCCCCTCCCAAAAAAAACAAACCTGTTAACATACGGCATTGGTAGGCCCTTTTCTCCGTTTCATAAACATTGCCGTTATGTCTTTTTCGGATAGGGTTTTTCGGTCTTTCCAGATTTTTGATAGTGTTATATCTTACTGTTTAATCAGTCATCTGAGGCAGTTAATAGATCTGCACTGTGCTCACACACTATTCGAAAGGAACTGTGCCTTTTCGGAACTGTTGTGAATTTGATTTTCCACTATCATATATTAATATAAAATAATTATATTAAAACAAAGGAAAAAGCATGAGCATCGTTCCCAAAATTAAGGTGCATCTGTAGGGTAAACGTACACTAACTTTTTGAGACTGGTCAAAGTAAAAATAGTAAGTGCATTGAAAGTGACTTCATTGCTTTTTATGCATAATTTTTGAAATATAAACAGTGTAATAACATGATAGCAGCCATATCAATTCAGGAGTTAGTTTAATGCGAAGGTAAAAATGCAATATTTAATATAAAAAAGGAGTGCAATATTTAATATAAAAAACAATATAAGAGTATGATGGTGGTTAGAGTTGGTTTAATAGGAGTTCTCAAAGCTTAAATAAGAATCAGTGTCACATATTTCCTCCATGAAATCATCGTTAGCTGTATGGATAGAATTCCACTGGTTATCGGATTCGTTAAAACAATCTGAAATAGTCGAGCAATATGTCCCCATTTCTTAATCCAAGTATCCGCAGAAAGTTGGGCGTTGGTCGAATATGAAATCGAGAGACGTATTGCTTCGAGGATTCTTAGACATGAACCCCATATAGACAAACCATGAACCCCATATAGAATTTCTCCCACTGATGATTTCTTTATATGATAAATAATTATAATATTACAATAAAAACCAATGTTAGAAACCAAAATTTTAAAATCAATATTGATTGCAATAACATCAATTTTACGAAACAAAAACAAAAAAAAGGGTTAAAATAGGCATTAATCCATTTGTAAACTGCCTAGATGAATACACTTATCCTTGCGCTTTTCAAGCCAAACTTCTTTGAATTGTAATTTATTTTGACTTTCAGTTTCCATAGACGGGTTGAACCAATTAATATTATAAAATTGCGTCGCAGTTGTCAAAAGTGTATGTTGAAATTCAATGGCGTCATTTTCCATTTTTCATATGATACGAACATCCTTTTTTTTATGGATGCAATTTCCCTGTATTTTAATTTTCAAACGTGTCCATCATGCTCAAAATTTTAAAATCAATATTGATTGCAATAACATCAATTTTACGAAACAAAAACAAAAAAAAGGGTTAAAATAGGCATTAATCCATTTGTAAACTGCCTAGATGAATACACTTATCCTTGTGCTTTTCAAGCCAAACTTCTTTGAATTGTAATCTCAGCTTCCATAGACTGGTTGAACCAATTAATATTATAAAATTGCGTTCCACTTGTCAAAAGTGTATGTTGAAATTCAATGGCGTCGTTTTCCATTTTTCATATGATACGAACATCCTTTTTTTTTATGGAAGCAATTTCCTTGTATTTTAATTTTCAAACGTGTCCATCATGCTCAACATTTTTAAAAGAAGTCGCGGTGGTTGGCATTTTCGCCGCAATTTATTTTGAAAACTATGTTTGGCGTTTCCAAAACTTTGGATATTTCGGCAATCCAGAAGTACACAAAAATCAGGAACTTTTCATTGATTGGATAATAAAAAAAAGCTTAATATTTAAGAGTAAAAAAGAGAAACATATAAAAATCTAGGAAAGAAGGAAACATCTCAATATATTTGCTTTATCTAATAATGCATTTGATTTTATGAAAATATCTTTTGTAATTATAAAATAAAAAATAAGGATAATGATTGCATTGTTTATAAAATGTTCATCTCTTCGTCATAATAAAGAGTGTGGTATTGTTTCTAGAACTACTTTGTTATTTATTTTTCGTGCCTGAGTCTCTGCTTGAGTTTTTCAGATTTTCAGGTAGATCAATTGGTATAAGAGCATAAGATCTTGGAAGCCATCCACCTCTTCGAAGAATATTTTTTTTCTTTAGGGTCAGATTTCAATCCATTCGATGGATGAAAATCATGCCGCCCCCTCAAGAGCCCTCCAGTGCAGACTCTCCAGTAAATGATTTAGCTAGGGATCTTCAAGAGCTAATTACGCTGCAACAACAACAACGTCCTCGAGGGCAAATGAAACTTTATACACGCTTTCAACTTCCCAAAGTCTCAGGTCAAATGAATGGTGAGGCTATTGATTCTTGGCTCCGTAGTCTTTCAAACTATTTCAGAACTTGTCCAACAATGAAAGAGGAGATAAAACTTCAGATCACTAGTCTACAATTGGAAGGCCTAGCACAAACGTGGTGAGATACTCATCTTCAAAATATTTCCCAATCTACCACAAAAACTAAATGAATCTACACACAACCACTAAAAACCACAAGCAAGCCACAACAATTAAAAGTGAAACACCAAATATACAACAAAACTGCAAATACACCACGATCTCCTGTAACCCATTGCATAAATCTGTAGTGAGTGGGCGGGAGTAGTGGTGGATATTTAACCCTAGTCACCCACTCCCTTGACATGTTTTACTCCTCCATTTCATTCCATCTTTAAATTATCTTTAATATAATATAACTTAATATATTAATAAATTCAATAATATTTAATATAAATTTTCAAATTAATAACTTTTAAACTTTATTAATAATACTTTATGACCTTATAATATAGCTTTAATATTTTAATTTTAATTAGTTTAACATATGTTTGGTTATATATATTATTTTAATATAAAAATTTTTAATACATATATATTTTTTTTAACTATAATCAATTGTGATCAACTATAGTTAACCATGGTCCATCACAGTCAATCATACTCAACTATAGTCAATGATATTCAACAACCTTGGTCATTCATAGCTAATCATTGTGACTCATAGTCAACCACATTCAACCATGATAAACCCATGTCATAATTATTGAACATGGTCAACCATGGTCAGCCTTATCTGTACATGGTAAACCATAACCTAAAACATGCTCTACATGGTGACCAAACCATAATAAATTTTTTTCAAGAATAACTAATCATGTTTAACATTACTTAACCATATTCAGCCATCAACAACCATAGTAAACCTTAAACAACAATGGTCAACCTTAGTCAACCATGGTCTCCATGGTCAACCATGTCCATCTATTATTAACATGGCCAACCATAATCTAGACCATGTTCAACATGGTCAACCAATGACAAACACAACTAGCCATGTTCAATGTTACTTAGATATAGTCAACCATGGTCAACCATGTCCATCGATTGTTAACATAGGAAACAATAATTTAAGCTATCTTCAACATTTTGAAACCATGGTCAACAACTATCAAGTATAGATAACCATGTTCAACATCACTTAACCATATTTAACCATAAGTAACCACCATAAACCATAGTCAAACACAATCTTCATGGTTAACCATAGTCACTATGGTTAACCATGTGCATCCGTTGTTAACATGGTCAACCAAAATGTAAACCATGTTTAACATGGTGAAACCATGGTTGATCAATGTCAAGCATAGCCAATCATGTTCAATGTTACTTAACCATAGTCAACCATAAGAAATCATGGTCAACCATAGTATGTGTAACAATAAACACCTCTAATCAACCATAGTCAACCATAATAATCCATGGTTAACCATCATACACCATGTTCAACCATAGTAAACCATCGTCAACCATAGCCAACCATGGTCATCCATATTCAACCATGGTTAAAAATAGACAACCATAGTTAGTCATGGTAAATCATGGATGACCATGACCAATGATGGTCAACTCCAATAAACTATGGTCACCTTGGTTAACTACGGTTAATAATAGTTCACTATAGTTGACTATATTCGACCATGGTCAACCTTGCTCCTTGTGGTCAACTATGGATACAATGGACAAATATGGTCAACATGGTCAACCATAGTCAACCATGGTTGATTGTTGTGAGCATGGTTGGCAATAGTTAAACACAATCAACAATGGTGACCTTACTTCACCATACTCAACTGTCATCGACCTTGGTCAACCATAGTCACCATAGCTAGCCATGGTCAATCGTAGACATCTTTAATCACCATGGTCAACTCATACAAAACTACGCTCTACATGGACAACAAGGATCAACCATGGTCAACCACAGTTGCCCGTAGTGAACCATGGTTGGCCTTAGTGACCAAGGTCAAACACAATCAACCATGGTTATATGTGGTCAATTATTGTTAATTATAGATGATAATATCAACAATGGCCAACATGCCCAACCATCTTCAACCAAGGTTAAACATGGACAACCACAGTCAATAATGGTCAACATGGTCGACAAAGGTCGCCTATGGTTAATTGTGCTCAACAATAGTTAGAATGGTTAAGATGACCCACCATGGTCAACATGGGAAGAATCATTAATACAATATTTAAAATTAATAACATTAAGTTAAATAATTTTACATAATAAATGTAATATATAAAATTATTTTAATATTATTTTAAATGTATAAATGTTTAGTTTTTAATATATATATATGTATGTATGTATGTATTTTATGTGGTTCACAAACCTCAGATATTGGTGACGACTACATCTACAAAATAATTGTACCAGGAAAATCTACCCGAAGGCATCACTTCCTACCAAGTCAACCATGGAGCTTTACCCCAAGAGTGTCAAGAGAATTCAACCCCTGACCTCTCAATAGCAAAGATGCTTTGATGACGTGCACTCAGCCAATTGAGCTAACCCTCGAGGCTAACTTTTATAATTATAATATAACTTAGCAGTATAACTTTAATAACTAAAATTATTGTAATATTGTTTGCAATGTGATTAACAACAAATGAAAAACAATAAATGACGTCAGAATGCGATGAAAAAAAAAATTGCACTGAGGAGCAACAAACATTGTTGCAATGTCACATACAATAAATGTTATCACAATGTGACAAACAATAAAAAACATTGTATTGTGACAAACAACAAAATTCATTGCAATGTGAGGAACAATAAGTCTCATTAGAATGTGAAAAAACAAAAGACATTGTCGCAATATGAAAAAAAAACGAAATTGCAATGTACCAAATAACTCATGACATCGCAACATCACAAACAATATAGGCCATCAAAATATGACAAGGAATAACGTTATCAAAATTTGGTCAATAATAAATGTTGTTTCAATGTGATGCATAACAACTGACATCTTAATGTGATCAACATCGAATTTAATTTCAATCAAATAAAAAAGTGATGTCAGAATGCCATAAATAAAAGCACTGAAAATTATGGTTCACCATGTTTAATTACGTTAACCATGATCTTCCCTTGTTTGACCGAGGTCAAACATGATCAACCATTGTAATATGTGGTCGAGCATACTCCATGATAGAAAACAAGGTCAAGCATGGTGAACATGGTCACGACAACCAACCATGTAAAAGTAAGATGAAACATGACCAAACCACGATCAATAATGACATACATGATCAACATGCTTGATAATGGTTACCATGGTCAACATGGTTAGGATGGCCAACCATGGTCAATAGTAGTCATCTACAAGTAAATGTTAGCAACCATAGTCTACCATGTTTCACCATAGTTAATGATATGTTGAGCATTCTCAACCACATATTGACTATTGTCAACAATGGTAGAATAAGGTCAATGATGGTGAAACATGGTCAATCAAGCTCAATCATGGTCAAACATAACCGCCAAATTTGACCATAGTCAACCTTTTTCAACAAGATAAACCTTCGTCAACCATGTTTATCCATCCACTACAGTCAACTAGAGACAACATGCTCAACCATGCTCAACCAAGGTTAGCATGGTCAAACCATAGATAATAATGGACAACATGAACAACCATAGCTTGGTCATATTCAACAATAGTCAGCCATTGTCAAACATACTCACCAAGTTTAGCCATGGTCATTCTTGTTCAACAATGTAAAATAAAATACGTTGTTGTATTAATGGTTGACTATGGGCAAGCATGGTCAACCTCATCAACCCTCTTCAACCATTAATATAATGTTAATGTAATCAATAACGTAATAATAATGTGATAGTGGTTAGCATTAATGTACCATAGATACATTGTTATGTTAACGCTTGACCATGGTCAACATTAGTCAACCATGATCCACCCTCGTCAACCACTTTTAACCATGTAATCAAACAATTCGAACAATAATCCAATAATCAACCATGGTCAACTAATTTACAACATTAATAAGATGGTTGATATACATTGATTGCTCTCATTTTTCACCTTTCATAATCAATCGATGCCATTATAAATGGAAAATGATGTCGATCGTCATATATGAGCCACTTTATCAATCTAGGTCTGTGAATATAAATAATCAACATTTTTTCATTTATTCTAATAACTTCAAACATTTAAAACTTAAATAAATATTTCATTCAATGAAAAAATTAAACATGTTTAACACTAATGCATACCCAAGCCCATTTGAAGGATTTGAAATTTAGTGAAATCACACTAACATTTTAAGAGATTCTTATCATATTTTCAAAATCATTACTTATATAGAATTTAATTATATTAAAACATTATTTATTTATTTATTCTAATTAGATTGAGTCCACTACAAAATCATCTTGACAATCTCTTATAGTTATTTTTATCCTCCTCAATTAGCTTCCTCCACAAACCCTACTCATAAGATAAAATATGTGAAAGTAAACCTCACATAAACTCACAAACTAAACCTATATGGAGTAGACTATTTATTTTAAAAATTATGAATTTCCCTAATCTTTAAGTAGAAACCGAGTTAAGGATATTGTAAATCTAGAGATATCAAGGTTTAGAGTTTCCCTGTGTTTTATATAGTTCAATCAGGAATTCATTGTCTAAATGGTGGAAGAGAAATGATGGTAATAGGAAGTTAAAGCAATTGCACCTCTAAACAGGAAACTCAAGATGATTTGAAAAAACCATTAACAAAGATTTCAGGTTTCAGAACACCCATACTTCCAAAATAATCATGATCTAGTCATTGATCATGATTATCGACTTCGTTTATCGAAGTCATGTTTGTGTTTTCACTACTGTTTGTTCCTTCTTAGGTCATTGGCCTTGAATAATTCAGTGATCTGATGTATGATGTGAGGGAGCTTGTGGATTGGGAGCACAAGTGTGTGAATATTGGAAAAGTACATGCTTGTGGGCATGATACACATGTTCTTCTCAGAGCTGCCAAATTGCTTCATATACACAAAGATAAATTTCAGGTGCTTAGCATGCCTCTATATGTTAATGAGATACACCAGATGCAAGTGATAAATAGTTCAAAATTTAAACTGAAGGATGATACACTTTCAGATGGATTCAAATTTGTTTTCTTACTTGAGTTTATATTTTATGTAGACTATACGCCTTTCATTATGGCCATAGATTTACTGTAATTCATTTATTAGACCTACTTAATCTGATGCTTTATATTCTTCAATATATTTTAAATCTATTTGGTTGTAGTTTTTTGTTATTTTATTTAGTATGGGTTTTTGGGTAGTACAATTTCCCATTTCAATAATGTAAATCTTTCTTTGCTTTACCATGAAATTTTGAAGGGCACTGTAAGACTTATTTTTCAACCTGCCAAAGAAAGAGGTGGAGGTACTGCTCACGTGATTCATGAAGGTGCACTTGGAGATGAAGAAGCCATATTTGAAATGCATTATACACCTATTCAGTCAACTGGGACTATAGCATCAAAGCCCGGGGATAATTTTGGCATGGTCAGGCATTTTTGAAGTTGATATAGAAGGAAATGGTGGACATCTAGCTATCCCACACATTATTGCAGATCCAATTGTAGCTACATCCTTTGAAATTTTGTGCCTGCGAAAGGTTTTTTCTCGAGAGAGTGATCCTCTTGAGTCTTGATAGTGTATGTATAACTCTTCTGTTGTCTCTTTCTTGGTTGACTAGTTTCTTTCATTTTTAATAGTAGGCCACAGTATCAATGCTTACAATTCAATCAAGCATAAATATTAAAGTTTCCCTATATAACTTTTCATCCTCAATTTTGAGAAAAGTATAATTATATTTGTGTGATATTATTGATCAATTTGTATTAGTTTTCTAGCTTTATGTTTCAACGATCCCATATAATAACTTGTAGACCATCTTACAAGGCAGGAAAATGTACACTCTTTAACAAACGATATAAATGTAAAGGATGAGAAACCCCCTGAAAAACTTGTATACCATCTCACAAGGAAGGAAATGGTACAACCTATAACAAAGAATGTAATTGTAAAGGAGTAGCATCCCCTCGAAATATGTTGTGATTTTGGAATTTGTGAAAATGTTGGTCTTCTTTCATAATCTGTTACAAGAAAGGATACAAAATTAACCATACTAAAAATGCCTAATTTTATGTGCTACAATTAATGGAATATGTACAACACTATGATTAAAAGAAACCATCCATGGACCTATTTCTACAGTTTCTTCTAGTCCTTTCTAACTTGGTACAAGGCCATTTACTCTGCCTCTAGACTTGGTTAAGGAACAGAGTATTGTCTTCTACACCAATTGATTCCCCCCCACAAAGATTAAAGGAATAATATTTCATCAAATTTATTTCATAAATTTATGTAATCCAATAAAAATCATTATAGTTGCTTCACTCATTTCCTCACCGTTCAATTAATGTAGCTAAAACCAAATCACTTAGTGCCTTGCAGGCATGAGAATATATTTCAAATTGTCGGTCAATGATTCAAGCTAGGATTTGACAACAACCTACTAAACCCTTCCTTCCCTTGCTCGAAAATATATGGCTTTATACAAATGGGATGCCTAATAGGAGGCAAGGTATACAGCAAAACCATGAACGTGTTAAGCCCTCGATAAGCCACTACTTGAACAATGAGCGTGGTGGGTCTAAATGGGTTGAATTAATGTACCAATGTTCATAGTGGGTAGCATAGGAGACCCAACAAAGGTCTCTTTCATATAGCTAGGAATATTCTACAATGATTGTGGGTGACTCACTAAAGCAGTAGGATGCCCCACAACCATCCCAATATTGCTATTGTTGTTGGATAGATAGTTTGGAGGTATACTTGCCTCTCTCACAATTATTCCAGGGCCCTATTTGAGAATATATAAATGAGAAAAATCCCCAATTTAGTTGAAAACAAATATAATAAGGCATATATGTTCGAACTGAAACATGAAAATTTGAAGTTGTATACACTTCATAAACTCTCCCATAGGTTAACATTTAAGAAAATACAATATGGTGCAATAGTTTCAAACTGAAATGCAAAACTATGAAGTAGTCAAGTTTTGGATATGTAAGATGTGAAAACTTTTAACCTACTAAACTGTAACACACCCCATAATTTTTTTTTGTCCTTCTCTAATTTTTGTCACCTTTACAGCTCAAGTAAAACACCGATCTCAGATTGGAACCAAAAAGAAAATGCAAGTGAGCCCTCTGCTGCACAACATAAATAATTTCCTAACTTTGACATCATGTTAGATTGTGAAATTGTATATTTCAGAGAATGAAATATAGGAAAGATACAAGTGAGATAGAAAAACAGTGTCACATATATCCATTACTATTCATCACCAATATTCATTACATACACGATATTTTCATTACATGTGCACTTGCTAATTGAGAAGCAACTGTGAACATGCCTATGAATTGTACATGGAATTGATACTTAACTATTAGCTATAATCACATTTACTTTCTTACCTCCTTCATCTATTCTTTTGATGTGAACCAGTAAAACTATATGAAGGGGCATGACTTGTAAGAACAATCTCATAAGCCCTTCAAAATAAATGGCTGCTGAGTTACATGATCCACCTTCGAAGGGGGGGGGCATACCATTTCACATCTTCACTAGATCCTCGAATGCAAAGTTTCATTCCCAACATACCCCTATCATTTTATTGTGTTGGAATTTCCAATAGCGGGAATTACACCTGCAACATAAGGGAGATGTGGGAAGCATTTCCTGTAGCAGGTTTGTTTTTAAGCTCTACCATGCATATTTTAAGCACAGAAGTTGTTACAAATTTTTGTTACTTTCTTTGATGCCTAACAAGATTTATGGAAGGTCCAGGTCTATGTTTATGGGTGCCCAACAATCTCTTACAAAGGTTGAAAGAAAATTTTACTTGCCCAACAACTATTAAAGAGGCCTGGACCAAAAACACCTATTTGAAGGTACGGTAACCTTTTATTTGAATATATTTCAGCCATCAATCATTTTGTGGCTTGCTTACCAACATATCGTATTTTGAAAAGTGTTTTAGTCTGCTTGCAAGTGGTTACATGAGATATTGAAGCTAGGATTTTCAATGCAGAGCTGATTTTTGCCGCAATTGTCGTATATCAATGACTAAGAACCCTTATTCTTGTGTTTTCATTGCACTATACAGGGTTGCAGTCGAATATCCATCATTTAGTAAGTGCAGACTTGCAAGAATATTTCTCATCGCCAGCATCTTGGTGCATTTATAGTGCAATATAAAAGAGATGTCAAGGCTTTTCAAAAAGTCAAATCCTACTACAAGGAAGGTTCTAATGGCACACAGTATAAATTTTGGCTATTTAGTATTTATGGGTCATGAAACTATAACCCCTATAGGCTAAATTCATACCAAAAGTTAACTCAAGAAATTCCACGATTTAGACCATTCCAAAAATCACCTCAAGAAATTCAAGGATGAGCAAAGTGATTTCCATCCATTGGATAGAGTGATAGTCAAGTCAACATCTTTGATGACACTAGGGTTCCAAGACTTGAGATTAACCTATCCAACACTAAGATCTACTATAGATACAATTCCCAAGAGCTTCAAGGGATTATGAAGAGGACTATAGAGAAGTTCATCTAATACATCAAAGAGTAATATCAGCAATGCAAATATTAATGTCATGTTGACTTGTGCATTCAAGGATCACATTCACCACACATCAATAGAACTTGTGTGAGTAGGAATGCAAAGTAACAGTACAACAACCAGTTCAGAATTTAACTTTCCTTTACTACCGTAAATATACATATATGTATAAGAGAACTTAACAGCCACTCAAAAATTGTCCATAAAACTTGGTACAAAGATATAGTGAAAATCTAACAGCCATGTGGCATACTTAGTGAAAATTCTAGGTAACATTTAGTTAATATGCCACTGAACCTCAATTATAAATCTTAGAGTAAGGAATCTAGAAGTATTATAGGGTCATCAATCACTGCCTTGGGAAAGTTAATGATGGTGGCACATATGTGAGATATTTGCACATTATAGTTATGCCTGTATGATAAATCCTCATAGCAAGTTATATATGTACTGACCTATACAAGTTTATTGTTGTCTTATGTGATGGAATGGAACATTATTGCACTACAAATAGGTAAGCACAGTAAAAAAATTCTTGCCACTGTATCACATGCTCAAGTGAAAACTCTCTTTACTGGAAATATGTGTATATACAGAAACAAGACATATATTCAATTTTACTGGTTGGGTGGCCCTAAGAACCATGCCAAATAGGTAATATTTTAAGATAATGAGGATCACATCATTGTCTTAATATCCAGACATTATGGATTACATAGGTTTTGTTCCCGCCCCACATGCTCAACTGAAAACTTTCTTTATCGTCAATCAGGGAAAATATTAGGGGATAATATTCGCACGTGGGCTAATTTTCTATACATTTTCCCAAAACAGTATTCACCAATTTCCATTATTTTCTAATGTTAATTCGCCCAAATTTGATAGGATGAAATTATTTTACCTTAAAAATCACGTAGATCTTATATAGAATAATATAATATAATCAAAATTTTAGATATTTTTACAAAAATATCATAAATGTTTTTACATTTTTCTATTCTAGATTACTAATAGTCGCCAAGGTTTCTAAAATTTCAAATAGATATCCATCCTTAAAATTTTCCTTGCTGTCAATATGTGTATATGCAACAACAAGACATCAATTAAATTTTACTGTTTGGGTGGCTCTAAGAACCATGCCATACATGTAATATTTTAAGATAATGAGGATCATAACATTGTCTTAACCTCTAGGCATTAGGGATTACAAAGGTTTTGTTCCCACACATCTACCCTTCTGGATTAAGCCTGCAAGCATATTCTGGGATTCCGGAGAAGATATTCCTCCACCCAATAGTCATGAAGGATTCCAGAGGTTTTGGTGTGACACCTCCACCCTTCTATTAAATTAGAAACCCTAGATAACCCAACAATAGCCATGATTAAAGTTATATTACTCTGTTATGCAACCTAAAAAATATTCCAGTTGTTTCTTATCTGATATGAATTTCACATTGTTATGAAACATAAAACAATCTCAAACATTCTCTATCAAATAATGGGTTCAAGATTTCTGCCCTAGTGGGAATAATTCCATCCAAGCAGTGGCAGACTAGGATGTAAATAAAAATCCACTCATTGGAATTGTTGAAGGATCATTCCCCACATAGAGATATTAAGGTTTCTAGCCTCCTTATGTAGACACAATAATGTTAGTGCCACAAATAGGACTTGTTGCAGTAATAATAATACAAGTGATTGAGATTTCAGGCATGGTTTCCTTTATCATTCCATACACCTTCGTTGATCTTTACCCTAGGTTTTTATTCATTTTCAATGAACTGGTAGATATCGAACGAGAACTAGAATGGCTCTAGCTCACCTTGGGTGCTACAATGTTCCAATTCTTGCAGATCTGTCCCACCATTGTCTAGGCTTCAGATATTCCATTAACACGTTTGATTCCGTCCCTTGATTTCTTCTCACTCTTCAGTATTCCTCCGTATATTATTTCCTCTCCCCTCCATTTCCACTGTGTTCTCTCTCCTTTTTCCCCTCTTTTGCTGTGTTCCTGGTGTATTCTTCTGCTCGCACCATCCTTCTAGTTATTTAGGCCTTGCCCTTATGGCACAACCTCATATGGCCCCCTATCCATCCTAACTCATCACTAGAAAATAATTCCCTTTGGCCACCCCCTTTCATGCCACTTTCCACCCCATTTTCCCTCCTCCCAGGTCGACAAGGTGTGTGTGGGAGGAAAAAAAAATCTTGTTTGCTGTTGCAAAATATCTGCCAGCCGTTGATGGTTTCCTTTAGTCCTCTTCCCCCGCACCCCAGGTTTACAAGGTCTCAGTTTTTTAATTCCCCTCTCCATCACCAAAATCTATTATACCTTATTATTGTGCACTATAGATATCAATTATGTGTATTTCAACTTTGAATATTTAGTATATTTCAACCTTAGGTTATTGTTGTTGAGGTCCTACCTAATGTATTTAAAGGTATGTATGTGGTCCTTTAAGGAATGGCCATTATGTTTAAGGTCTTATTTATATTTTATTTATTAATTTATTTTAGTGGTTAAGGTTTTATTTAGATTTCATTTATTAAATTATTTATAGACATAGTGTATCTATTATTTCCATTATATTTATTATAATTATGTGAATGTAATTTCAATATGTATTTCCAAACATAACAAAAAATCTATAGTTTTATACTGATTTGAGATGACTATGGTAATATTTACATTATATGCCTAAATGTGTCATCACTAAGACCCTTAACAGTATATGTACTTGTTTAGCACATGACTAGGGTCATTACATAAATGATCAAGTAAATAAATCCAAAATTTCAAGGGATAGGCATACAAAGATGTATAAAGAATAATATGAGAACCAAATTCTTACTGGACTGAATAAAACACCTCGAAACAATTGACCATTAACCGATAGTAATGAGATATCCAGAGTCAAAAAATACATCAACGTTATCATGAACTTCAACCCCTTCCTACATGTAAAATGATGGAAGCAACAAAACTTGTATGAATATTCTTGTCATATAAATAAAGAAAACCTTCAAAACATTTTTTTGCATGGGAATTGAATAAATCACATTTTACTTACCAGATTATGGATTGCAACCATTCCTATAATTGAAATTCTTAGTGGCAGATTATTAGATAGATGTTGATTTTTTGGTCTTAGTTCAGAACAATTTTTGAAGTGATATCTTGGGCAATATCATTTTGGGCATGTTCAATTAGAGAAGGGTCCATGGGAGTTGGAGTTTGTGAGACATTATGTGCAAGCAATGGCATTCTCTGACTTCGAATACCTACATGGAAACAAAAGAAATTATTTGCCTTTTGGTTTTACTGCACTTCAGGAGGGGTTGGTGTTTGATGTTGTTGATGAGGCATTTGATGTTTAATGTTGCATTGTTTTCTTTACTGATGATTCTATTTTTATGAACAAAAATGCAAAGGGGCTATGGAGGAGACCTAACAGTGGAGTTGGGAATATTACATGGAGATTCTTTTTTTTTAACTGTTCTCTCTTGATCAGATTGAGAAGGAGAAGATTGTTGTAAAGTGAATGTGACTATCCTTCTTGTTCTGCTTCAAGATCTAGTGATTTCAAATGGGCCATATTTTTCTATTTCGGTTGAGGATTGTCTGAAACATTAGTCCAAGAACAACAGCTTAGGTATACCCACATTGTAGATAATATCAATAAATAAAT
Source organism: Pinus albicaulis (assembly GCA_034641835.2). Lineage (NCBI taxonomy): Eukaryota > Viridiplantae > Streptophyta > Pinopsida > Pinales > Pinaceae > Pinus > Pinus albicaulis. The sequence goes on along the minus strand of CM076572.1, from coordinate 939,663,025 downwards.
AAATATTCAATTATAGTATTCCATTATTCAGATGTAATAATTACAAAGTATATTGTATTTCTCTACTATTGCCATTAAAAAGGTATTTTCATTTCCAAGGAAAACTAACATTGATTTATAGTTTGGAACTCTAATATGTGGAATATGAGAGATTGTTCATGTATTATAGTTTGGCACTCTACTATGTGGAATATGACAAATTGTTATGTATTATAGTTTGGCAGTCTACTATGTGGAATATGATAAATTTTTCATGTATTATAGTTTGGCACTCTAATATGTGGAATATGATGTAACATATTGAACAGATGCACAGTAGAGGATAGCCGATTCTAATGGCACCATGCAGGATGGTTTATCTTAATAACCCCTAGCAACATGTGGGCATGTGTAGCTAGTTGGCTATTTAAACAACTTGCCATTTAAGAAAACCACCATACACGTGGGATATTGTGCGAACTTTGATATTTGTAATATATGGATTCTTATTTCATTCCATGCCAAGATTTAGCACTTAAATGCAAGGGATGATGTGATAATAAAAAAAATTATAAGTTGAGGGACCAAAAGAAGGTACTTTTAAAGCTTTTTTATGGGTTTGATGCCCCTTGAAATCTATATTACGATTTTGAATCACTTCATTTCCAATTCATACATAAAATTTATGCTTGAAATGGTGATTGATGTTATGGATCTCTACATTGCTATAAGATTACATTTTATATAGCTATGCATAAATTCTTTGTGCCAATTGAAAATAGATTCAAAACTCATTTCAATCAGTAATATATATAAATATCATTTCATTTCGCTTTGTAATCATGCCAATCCATCATTGAACTATAGTGTTATTTCCAAAACAATGGTGTTAGAATATTGAAAATATGCATAAACATATAATATTATAAGGAAACCATAACTTTACTAATTTAACACCCTATCCATCGTAACAACATTTAATCAATAGAAGAAAGGAGACCACAAAGGAGAGTACATTTCCAAGATTAATGGTTTGAGTTACCATCACCAACCTAGAAAAAAATCTAGGACTGGAGATGCTAAAAAAAAGAATAAATTGTTGGACCATTGAGAGCTTTGACTAGAGAAGTAAATACATGACATGATGGTTTAAGAAGGGGTTTATGGTGTTTAACACATCATGTGAGTAAGGAAGGGTTATATCTCTCTCTTTCTTGAGATTTTTAGCAACTAATATAGCATGGCACACCACAGTCAAGAAATAAATGGTAAGGATCGACCCAACTATATGGAAAAGTACACAGATATATAGATAAATGGCCAAATAATTTATACAAATCCTTATTTAATTCTTTGAGTGTTGAGGAAATTGTTGGCTTGCCATGCAGAGCAAGGAAATAGTGAAGACAAATTGGATAAAAGGTGAGTGGTGGTGCTTGAATACATTATAAAATGGGATGATATGCAAGGAACTCATGCATGCAGAATAAAGAGCCTATGATTGACCTTTTTCTAAGAGCATTGTTTGGGATTGTCTCCTTTAGATTGTAGATGTTGGAGATTTAAATTTTTTTTGATTCACATTGATAAGGAAACTTGTTTAAGCATTGGTAGTCCCAAATGAGAATGGATATGCTCCAAATGAGAATGTGTGTGTTCTGAATGGAAATTTTTGTGCTCCAAATGAGAATATTCATGTTCATAATGACAATGGGTATGTAAATGGTTGTATTGTAATTTACAAAATTACCCATATTTCCCTTTGTAATGTCATTTATAAAATTATCTCCACCATTATGGTGAAAATGATAAAACCTGTTTTTCCTAGTCTCATATCTCCGAAACAAACTAGTTTTGTTGAAGGCTACCAAATTTTGGATGGAATCATCACTTCTCGGGAAGTTTCCCTCTCTCTTAAAAAAATTAAAATTCTTGGTATGTTGTTAAAGCTATACTTAACCAAATCCTATGATCCCCTTAGTTGGTCCTACCTCCAGAGTATCTTCAAGTCTTATGGTTTCGACTCCAGGTGGATTAGTTGTGTCTCCTCCATCATTTCTTCGATGGTATTTTTTATCATGATCAATGGATCCCCTTCCAAAACCTTTAATCAATCTAAAAGTATTATGCAACGAGATCCCATGTCTCCTTTTATTTTCATCATGGTTGTAGAAGGCTTGGGAAGATATATCAAATCAGCGTCCTAATCATCTCATCTCAAAGGCTTTCATATATGGGGTAATGATATCTCTATCACTCACCAGCAAATTGTGGATTTGAATTTCATTTCTTCATAAGTTTCTTCAAACTCCAATGCACCAAGGAAAATATGTGGAGGATATTTTGGGGAAATATGATTGTCCATAAAATGTAGATCGGATTTGGGGACCTTGTAGCTCTTTTCCATGGACACTACTAGTGCTTAGAGGTTGTATTTGGAGTGGTTAGTAGGAAAAATCATAATTTCCCAAGAATATTAGTGTTGGAGAACCTATTTTTTGGGAGAAAGGATAACGAGTTCTAGGAGTTAAGGGGTTTAAGGGTTTATGAGTAAGGGGCTAAGGGTAAAGGGTTAGGGCTTAGGGGGTTTAGGGGTTAGGAGGTTGATTTCTATGGGGTTTAAGGGTTATAGGTTAATGGCTTAGTGGTTAAGGGCATTAGGGGTCAAAGGTTAGCCATCAAGGGCTTACAGACCAAGGGATTTAGGGGTTAAGTGCCTAAGGGTTATGGTATTTACGTGTCAGTGGGTTAAGGGGTTAGGGGTTAAGGGTTAAGGTTCAAGGTTTAAGAGCATATGGGATTATGTTTTATGGGGTTCAAGGATTCTAAGTTAGGGGTTATGGGCTAAGGGGTTATTAGCATGGGGTTTTAGGGATGAAGGGGTTAACTGGTTATGAGTTATGGGTGTAGGGGTTAAGGTATTTTGGCTTTGGGGTTAAAGGGATAGGGAGTCTAGTGGTTATGGGTTAAGTTCTTATCAGTTGTGATAATGTGGTCACTAATCCCCTTATCACAACTATTGGTGGTTCCCCTATCAATTTCTCTCATTTCCTTACTTATAGGTCCCCTAGCCCCTATCTCATAAGGACCTAAGGCTCCTTCTCATTCTCCAATGTTAGGATTATAGATCTCAATAAACTATGCACAAACCTCTCACTTCTACCCATCCATGCTACCCTTATGTCCCCTTGCCCCGTTGAATACACAAAAAGACCCCCCTGCCCCATTATTCATGAGAATTGAACATTTGGAGGTGATCATTTAACAAGAGCTTCTAAAATTTTTATTCTAATGACTTTATTTTTTGGGGCAGAGGCTATCCAAAAATGCCTCCAAAGGTTACATTGTCATGACCTTTTAGGGAGATTTAGGGATTCTAAGTTGAGAACAAAAAAATCATGAATAGACAAAGAATCTAATGAGTTGAAGGGCTAAAAAACATACCACCCATAATGAACCTTTTCATCCAAAGTTTATTCCATGTCATGTTTAGTGTCAGATCTATGCTTTGATTTCTCATAACAATGCTTTAGCTTCTAGATGGCCTCCTTCAATGAGTTAGGCTCATCAAAATCAATCATGCCTTTGAATGCTATCGACAACCCATTGATGAATCATTGAATCTTAGCCTTCTCCTCCTTGAGGTAAGGGACATATATCAACAAATCCAAAAATATTCTAGTGTACTCCTCGTCAATAATAGAGTCCATATTTAGCTCATAAAACTCTATTTCCTTGTCGTCATAGTACCTCTTCAATAGATACTTCTTCCTGAATAGTCTCTCGAACTCACTCAAGTCAACTACTCCTCATAAATATCTCTAGTTTTCTTTACATCTTCACACCAAATATTTGCTTTGCCTTTAAGACTAAATGTAGATATCATGGCCTTTGTGTTCTCTGGATAATTGTGAAATCTGAAGAATTTATTCATTCCAATCAACCATGATTTTTCATCTTGTGTTTTCTTCATTTCCCCATCGAATGTAGCTGTCTTTTCTTTCTTGAACTCATCTAGAAAATATCCCCCATAAGTCCTCATGTAAGGATGATAACAATGATGATGATGATACCTATCAGAACCAGAATGAGAATAGTACCTATGTCCATCACCCCTCCTTTCTTGAGTATCCAAGAACTTGAAATCCATGCTCGTGTCATCTCTATCTGACATGTGCCCACTATGGGATCTACTTCCATAGGCCCCATTAGTCATATCCTCCTATGCCTACATTATTTTGTCATTATCTGCATTGCAAATCCTTATTTCCTCCTTCAAACTCCTCAATGTGTCTTCTAAGTCAGATGAGTTCCCAACACCACGCTACTCATCCAATTCATAGGGAGAATCTCTATAGTCTACCATCTTGTTAGTCATATTTGATCTCTTCTTCCTGCAAGGTATATAATGTCAGATAAATGAAATCATAAACAAACCAATGTACCTTAGTATAGCTCGAAAGATGATATCTTGTGTGCGAAAGTGACCAGGTAGTGCAATACCTTTACTTGTATGTGTGTGTGTGTGTGTGTGTATATATATATATATATATATATATATATATATATATATATATATATATATATATATATATATATATATATATATATATAGATAGATAGATATATATATATATACATATATATATATATATATATATATAGATAGATATATATATATATATATATATATATATATATATATATATATATATATATATATATAGATATAGATATATAAATATATATATATGTATATATACATATATATATATATATATATATATATATATATATATAATCAGATCAACATATAAACATATTTTCAACCATTATCCAGTTATCAATACATTACTATGTTGACCACATTCATGCACAATGACCATCATCTAGTCAAAGCATTGATAACAATATATAAACATTGATACACATAACCGATGCACGACCTACATAAATTCACAACAAATACATTCAACAACGACACTCTCAACTTTCACATGGCGACACCACTACAATCATGACCAATGCCATGCATACACAACAATCACATAGATCATAAGAACATGGACCTATATGCAACCGACATGCACATGCGATAACACATTCATCCAATAGGAACAAAAACCAGAAATCACCCAAGGAGAACAGAACCATGCTATGATACCACTCTATACCACACTCTTCCTGAATCTACCCAAGTAACCGGCCAACCACGAAAAACATGTGACAAAGAGTTACTATGATATTATTAAAATTTCTATATATCAGTTAAGGAAGTGGAACCAAAGGAACACAACCAACCTAACCTTTTGCACTTGGAATAGAACCCCCAGGAGCCATCCAACCCATCCAGGTGACAAACTATTGAGAAAAACTAACATTTTTCTAGATCAAATTTTTAATTTCTTCCTTGGCATGGGCATGTATGTGACTTAAAACCTCCATTCACTCCCACAACAAGGAATGCCTATGACTAGGGACTTTTCAAAGTAGTTTTGTGCTAACGATTTTGGATTCTGAGCCACTTTTCCTGGATCAGGACTCAGGCCATTGCACAGAACTCCATGAAACTTCCAGAAATGAAAAGTAACATCAAAAAAATGATAAAATTGTAAATACTTGAACAAGGACATGAGTGGTCCTCTACTATCCACGACAACCATTTCGTCAAACATGTCACAGATATGCATCCTACAGGTTAAAACAACAAATCTGAGCACAAGGGTCTCACAATTATATGAGAATCACTAAGAAGCATTGATGCCTCATCACAATAACTGCATTACCATCTATTAAGCCATATATTCATTGTAAATTTAGTGATTAACAAAAACATGATGAGAGCCATACATTATCACTGTCATAAAAATCAATCATAACCAACATATGACCAACATAAATATCAAGGATATAAAATATATATAATCCATGTATAAACAAGTATATTTACCCATAAAATACCAAGGAGAAAGAACTCTTATTAATGATTACATAGATTGACCAGGTATGGGAGTTCTATGAACCACCCAACCATAGGCTAGGTTGAACAAAATCTTTCTTTCAGTGAGTCACCCCCATGTCAGATTCCAAACATGAATGTGGGATCACATAGAAAAAATCAATCAAAACCAAACCAAGGCTTCCAGAGGCCAAACCACCTCAACCCTCAATCGGTGATTCCACGTCATGGTCAAACATCACTAACCATCACCATATTGGTCTCTACCCAAGTTGTCTAGGGCTCCAACGTGTTTTTTCCAACCAGGGCTTCCAGGACTAGTAAATCAACCCATAGTTGTTGTCGTCCTTTTAGATAATTTGTCCAACTAGGGCTTCCAGGACTAGTAAGTCAACCCACCAAGGGCTTCCCGATCATTTTTCCAGCCAAGGCTTCTAGGAACTAATAACTCAACCCACAACCAAAGGCATAAGAAAACCAATGAGAAAATAAAAGTAAAACCCACAACAACATGGTTATCCATGAAATAGCAAGGGTAGTAAAAACCACTGTCAATCCATGCAATCCCCCATGCCAATGACAAATCATAACCAAATAACCACATGCATATGCTATGCATGCCAAAACTAGTAAGATAACCATACATGAAACTCAATACCTGCAAGCAAAACTCACTATAGTTATCGATATGATTGTCTTCTTGCGCTTTCCCACTTTTCCTTTTCCTTCTTGCTTGAAATCCCAAGTATGCCACAATCCTCCAAGAGTGCTCTAAGAAAAATCAAAGTGTCCAAGGGTATGAGAGAGAGAATAGAATGAGAGCTTCAAAATTGAACTGAGAAAAGTTAGAGCAAAAACTACCAACTGATCCTCATAAGAATTTTTATCAATGAGGCCTCTAGTTTCTTCATTTTCCCATTATTTTCCTTTATTTTCCTCCTCACATGCAACCTTTGACCTTTCACCTCCATTTTCTCCTATTTTCCATTATTTTCATAAATAAAATGCCAACAAATGCCTCATGTATTTCGAAAGCCTTTTCCATTTCCTTTTCCAATTTCCATAACTATTAATAAACCAAAATGAACACCCACTAGGATTTTTTTGCCCAACATTTAACTTGGAATGTGTGTCCCATGACCAAGGTCTTATTTTACCTTTATTAAATTTTGCATGGATTTTTTACCAAGGCTGTTACAACTTGCTGCTACAGTGGTAGCTTCAACCTTAAATTCTTCATCAAACATGGTGCTTTCCATATTTCAAAAATAAATTCTTGTTTCGAAAAAGAAACCAAAAATTTCATCAACATAATTTTCATCCACTTTGTGTTCATATATCTAAGCATGCATGTGCTCATTAACAATTTCAACTTCACAAAATTCGTCATTTTTTGTTGGATTCATGAGATATGCACATTCAGCTCTGCAAGCCATTGCTTCATATGAATTTTTTTCTTTGTTATTCTCAAACTTAAATTATTCAAAATATGATGCAAATAGGTCATCATAAACTATAATCATACCAACTATATCACACATGTTTTTGAATTCTTTATTGGAAACTTCAACATCATCAACAAGGAATATTTTTGGATTCACTAATTCACTAAATTTTCAGTCACCACTCACATGTCTCTCATCAAAGTGGGATTCACCATCATCTTCACCATCCATGTTACAGTGGGGTTCTCAAGCATTTATATGTTCTTACTCTACCTCACACGTAAGGGCTTCAACTTCTCACTCTACAATATTTTATGTGTCTTCTTCATCCATATGCATCTCTACATGATGGGTTTCACTTTTATAGTCTTTATGACCATCATCCACATTAGAGTGGGACTCTCCAAGCTTCGTTTTCCTCCTACAGTCTTGCTCATTTGATCTCAGAACTGTAGTTAACTTTCTATTGATTCTTCAACATATTGTAACACAATTTGTTTCTTTATGTCATTTCCTTTACACCAATTTCTACTTCGAGGGTCTTCCATGCTTCTTAGGAAGATGTAGCTTTTTTTACCTTGCACAAGGAATTCTCATCCAATGCATGTTTTATAAGATCCAATACTAAGATATCACATACTTCATCATATGGGTTATTAGACTGGTACTTAATCAACTTTTTACATCGAAGACAAGTTTCATTTTGACAGTTCCCAAAAATTAAAATTTTTACTAGTAAATTTTGGAAGTGTTACCAGATTTATCGTGATCCATTCATCCTCAAATTTTTCTACTTCGCCTACTTGTCTTTTATATGCCTCGACTATGGAGAGAACCTATACGAGCTCTTCAAAATACTTTGGCTCTTCCTCTCGATTTCTTTTCTTAGTTTTCTTCATTCTTACTTTGTGACCCATGGTTGTAGTCTTTCTTTTGTCTTCTACCTTCTTTCCTTATTGTGTTCACCTTCAATAAATTAACGTCACATAAACTTGATTATCTTTAAAAATAAAAATTTTAACCTTCACTTTAATGGTGGCTCCCAACAACTACTAGTAAGTTTGCAAAGCTCTTCTATGCATATTATTATGGAGGCTCATGGATACAACTTACGGTGGAGACTCCTTCTTTGGTCAGTGGTGGTGGCTCTTTGCTCTTGATATGGTGGTCACTCTATAGGCTAGTCACCCTAAAATTTTAGTATTTGGGTTTACAAAATCTCAATATGCTCTAGTTTCTACTTATGGACCAATGGATGCAAACTTCGATTTCCATACTACTCACAATAGCCAAGGCTTTTGGTGGAAGTAGCTCATGACCTTCTTACCTTGTTTGGTGCTTTGAAACCTTGCTAAACCTTGCTAAACCTTGCTCTGATACCAGTTTTTATTTAGATGCAAAGATAAACATGAAAACACAAGAAAAATAAGTACACAAGATTCTTCTTGAATAAATAAGTTCTATTCATTAATTATTCTCTCATATACATCCACCTGATTGTTGTTATTCTCTCTTCTTACTTCACATTACAATGATCCAACCATGAGTATATAAGCACTAAAATTTCTAAATATGGAATCATGCAATCTCTAACTTTATTTTCTTCATGCAAACTATGACTCACGCTTTAACTAAACTTTTCGAACTTTACTTTAACATAAATCAACATTTTTCTTTTCCTTCACTTAGCTTTTCTTGAAAAGGCATTACCTTTTTAAATTTGATTCACTTGACTTCTAATATTAGAATTAATTAGAATTAACTTGCTTTCCTTCACTTAATTTAACTCTTCATACATTGCATGCATACGAGATTACTTACTATTTATATCAAGTGAAACAATTTTGATCTATGATAAATTTGCGATTGATGATTGTAAATGAAATAGGAAATTTTTTGATAGGTTTGTATGAATCGTGTGCTCTTATAATTTAAATTGTTATACGATACTACAAATCACTTGATTGTAACACATTTGAATATTTGAAAACTGTTAGGCCAGTAAGGTTGTTGATTCTACAAGATTACTTTCATTCATATCATTTTCATATTGGTTATGTTAAGGCATAATTGTATGGAATTATTATCTACATACTTCAATAAGTATTAAACTTATGAATTCTAATGATCGTGAAATATAAAAAGTGAAGTGTAGTATATAATCACATAGTTTCAGATTGAGAAAATCAATGAGATGAAATGAGTGAGATGCACCACAAACCTATAATCATGGGCCATCATGGTGTGCTAATTCAACCTCTGATATGGGTGACTGTAGGGGCATGAAAATGGGTGTTTAGGTTAAATTAACATTTATGCTAAGGTACTCTTTCAACCTCCTTCACAATTTATTTACATATATCTCTATTATTCTCTAAGTAATGCTAAATTATATTATATTGTACAAAAAATACATTCGAGCTTCAGAACAGGGGTGGCTAAATTATCCAACCCCTGTTGGATGAAGACATTTCAAAAATTCAAAATGTGGGCTTCATTTCACAGGGAAACCAACCCTTAGTGAGTTCAACATTTCAAAAAGAGAGCTTCCCTTCTTGGGGAAACTAGCTATTAACATAAACCTGAATGATTGAGTTTCCTAGAAAATAGAAAGATAGACAAAAAAAAAATAGAGAAGCATGTAAAAACTGAGAAAGAGGAGAGTCGTGGCTCTGCAGCTACCGGTCCTATATATCATGATGCTCCATTTGAGGATTTTCTTCAACTATGAAGCATTTGTAGTCGGACAAGGTGACATCCTTCTTGGAGAGATGGGGAGCCAACTCTGGAGTTGAAGTTGAGCATGCACCTTTGTCTGATTCAGTGAATTTTTGTTGGGTGCCTTCCGCAGAGCTGCTCCCTCCACTGTCTGAAGCATCCTCCATGCTTTTGAAAGGAAGACCGACTATTTTCCTTGGCCGAGGGGGGGAGGAGCGTGAAAGAGTCGACTTACGAGGGTGTTTCCTACTGCCGGAGCCAGAGTGGATGAGTTGCACCTCAGGGAGGCGAATTGAAAGATGAGTGGAGCGAAAGTCGGGTTCAAAGACATGTGGATCTTCCACAGCCATAGAGAAGGCCAAGGAGCACTCTGCCATAGCTGAAGCTGGAGGGTGAGAGGGAGAGCCTCTGCCTCCTCCTCAGTGGCATTTCATACGGTGTCGACGTGACATTAATTCGACAGACTGATGGGCTTGTAGGGTAGGGAAGGAAAGCTCAAAGGGTATCTGAGGAGCAACGCACTGGGTGGAGGCGAGACATAGGCTTGCATAGTAGCGGATAGAGGCACGACTAAATGAGAATGAAAACTGGAGTGAATGAGAATGAGAATTCAAGCCATTGGCCATATATGGCCAAAGTGAAAATCGCAGGATACAAGGTACAAGATGTAGGATTGAATGCTGCAGGTGTCAGCGTCCTTCCCAGTGATGCACATTTAAAGCCCTCACGTGGGAGGCAGTTGCGTCCCCATGGTGAGGCCAAGTGGCCATCAAAATCTAACGACTTAAACACCCACATCTGGGGTTTACATATATCTCTATTAAGTGAGGAAGATAAATCATATAATAGTTATTCCCTAGTTTGAAATGATATCAATTACTAATATTAATTGGTTTCTTAATAATAAATTCATGGTTTTGTAATTACGAGCTGAAAACATTTACCAAAATCTTAATACCTAACAATAAATTAATATAAAAAAAATAAACTGCATTATATATATATATATATATATATATATATATTACAATATTAGTAGAATTTTTTTTTATAATAAGAATAAATTTAAATACTAAAATTTTATCTAAGAAATAATTAAATTATTGTTTTTTTATCTCTTTGATATATTTGTTCAATAGTGAAAAGAAAATTGAGATGTGACTACAAGACATATGCAAGAATCAAAATTTTGATTTTTCATTTAGAAAGAAAAAAATGAAGGTTTAAAATGGATATATGGATGAATTTGTATTTTTTATTTTATTTCTTTATATATATACAGAAAACAATTGAGAAAAAAAATATATTTTTTAATCGTTATATTGTATTTAATTTCTTGTAAATTTATATCAAAGTTTTAGTTGAAATACTTTAAATTTTTTCACATATTTAAAAAAATAAACAATTTTGGTTCATGGAATGTAACTCATTTGACAATCACCTTGTTATGAAGTATTATGTAAAAACATGAGATTGAAAGTTAAATCTCCTTCAGTGGCCAACCAAAAAATATATATTTTTATCTATTTATTTATTATATTTTTAGAATGTGGTTTAATGAAAAAGGAAAAATATAATATAAAAGAAATAAAATTGACATGATTAAATTTCATGTGGTTTTAATATCCATATTCAAAAATAAAAAATGTAATTATCTACTATCCACTCATGGAATTTCAGTGAAAACTTCGAGAATGCTAATGGTTTTGTCTTAATTGCTAACTATCTTAAATGAGTTTCGTCTTAATTGTCATTGTCTTAAGTTGCCATTGTCTTAAATATAAAGTTCTATCTTAAAATATTGTTGTCTCAAATTGCTTTTGTCTTAAATCTAACGTTTTGTCTTAAAATATTGTTGTCTCAAACTGTTTTTGTTTCAAATATAAAGTTGTCTTAAAATATTTTTGTGCTAAACTGCTTTTGTCTTAAATTTTTTTTATGTCAAACTGTTATTATTTTAAATATAAAATTTTGTTTTAAAATTTTTTTGACATAAATTATTTTTGTGAATTTTAAATTTTAATATAAAATAACTAAAATGAAAAATGACCTTTTAAAATAAAAATTTCGTAGTATAATAATGAATCATGATATAGTCCAGCTCAAATTTCTGAAATACACTCTCACATCCGATCAAAGTGTACGAGAACCCCCCAAAAAAAACCTGTTAACATACGGTATTGGTAGGCCCCTTTCTCCGTTTCATAAACATTGCCGTTATGTCTTTCTCGGATAGGGTTTTTCGGTCTTTCCAGATTTTTGATAGGGTTATATCTTACTGTTTAATCAGTCATCTGAGGCAGTTAATAGATCTGCACTGTGCCCACACACTATTCGAAAGGAACTCTGCCTTTTCGGAACTGTTGTGAATTTGATTTTCCACGAGGTAGGTATCGTTACTATCATATATTAGTATAACATAATTATATTAAAACAAAGGAAAAAACATGAGCATCGTTCCCAAAATTAAGGTGCATCAGTAGGGTAAACGTATACTAACTTTTCGAGTAGTTTTTAGTGTGACTTTTTGAAGGTTTTTATGGTGGTTTTTTTCGGTGTAATTTCTCTAAAATCTAGCAAAAATTTATTGAAAATAGGAATTTGATTGCTAACCTTGCACAATGGCCTTGCACAATGGAAGTATTGTAGGAGATTAAATAACAAAAACTAAGATTTTACCTCAAAAATTTTCACCTGATTCCAACACCTGAAACTCCAAAAAGTAACTCTTATCTTCTTAATACTGGTCAAAGTAAAAATAGTAAGTCCATTGAAAATGACTTCATTGCTTTTTATGCATAATTTTTGAAATATAAACAGTGTAATAACATGATAGCAGCCATATCAATTCAGGAGTTAGTTTAATGCGAAGGTAAAAATGCCATATAATAGTTAATCGGACAAAAAGGAAAGGAGTGCAATATTTAATATAAAAAAGAATACAAGAATATGATGGTGGTTAGAGTTGGTTTAATAGGAGTTCTCAAAGCTTAAATAAGAATCAGAGTCACATATTTCCTCCATGAAATCATCGTTAGCTGCATGGATAAAATTCCACTGGTTATCGGATTCGTTAAAACAATCTGAATAGTCGAGCAATATGTCCCCATTTCTTAATCCAAGTATCCGCAGAAAGTTGGGCGTTGGTCGAATATGAAATCGGGAGACGTATTGCTTCGAGGATTCTTAGACATGAACCCCATATAGACAAACCATGAACCCTGAGAATTTCTCTCACTGATGATTTCTTTATATGATAAATAATTATAGGATAAATAATTATAATATTACAATAAAAACCAATGTTAGAAACCAAAATTTTAAAATCAATATTGATTGCAATAACATCTATTTTACGAAACAAAAACAAAAAAAAGGGTTAAAATAGGCATTAATCCATTTGTAAACTGCCTAGATGAATACACTTATCCTTGTGCTTTTCAAGCCAAACTTCTTTGAATTGTAATTTATTTTGACTTTCAGCTTCCATAGACGGGTTGAACCAATTAATATTATAAAATTGCGTTGCACTTGTCAAAAGTGTATGTTGAAATTCAATGGCGTCATTTTCCATTTTTCATATGATACGAACATCCTTTTTTTTGATGGATGCAATTTCCTTGTATTTTAATTTTCAAACGTGTCCATCATGCTCAACATTTTTAAAAGAAGTCGTGGTGGTTGGTATTTTCGCCGCAATTTATTTTGAAAACTCTGTTTGGCGTTTCAAAAAATCTGGATATTTCGGCAATCAAGAAGTACACAAAAATCAGCAACTTTTCATTGATTGGATAATCAAGAAAAAGCTTAATATTTAAGAGTAAAAAAGAGAGAAACATATAAAAATCTAGGAAAGAAGGAAACATCTCAATATATTTGCTTTATCTAATAATGCATTTGATTTTATGAAAATATCTTTTGTAATTATAAAATAAAAAATAAGGATAATGATTGCATTGTTTATAAAATGTTCATCTCTCTGTGTGGTATTGTTTCTAGAGCTACTTTGTTATTTATTTTTAGTGCCTGAGTCTCTGCTTGAGTTTTTCAGATTTTCAGGTAGATCAATTGGTATAAGAGCATAAGATCTTGGAAGCCATCCACCTCTTCGAAGAATATTTTTTTTCTTTAGGGTCATAGATTTCAATCCATTCGATGGATGAAAATCATGCCGCCCCCTCAAGAGTCCTCCAGTGCAGAGTCTCCAGTAAATGATTTAGCTAGGGATCTTCAAGAGCTAATTACGCTGCAACAACAACAACGTTCTTGAGGGCAAATGCAACTTTATACACGCTTTCAACTTCCCAAAGTCTCAGGTCAAATGAATGGTGAGGCTATTGATTCTTGGCTCCGTAGTCTTTCAAACTATTTCAGAACTTGTCCAACAATGAAAGAGGAGATAAAACTTCAGATCGCTAGTCTACAATTGGAAGGCCTAGCACAAACGTGCTGAGATACTCATCTTCAAAATATTTCCCAATCTACCACAAAAACTAAATGAATCTACACACAACCAGTACAAACCACAAGCAAGCCACAACAATTAAAAGTGAAACACCAAATATACAAAAAAACTGCAAATACACCACCATCTCATGTAACCCATTGCATAAATCTGTAGTGAGTGGGCAAGAGTAGTGGTGGATATTTAACCCTAGTCACCCACTCCCTGGACATGTTTTACTCCTCCATTTCACTCCATCTTTAAATTATCTTTAATATAATATAACTTAATATATTAATAAATTCAATAATATTTAATATAACTTTTCAAATTAATAACTTTTAAACTTTATTAATAATACTTTATGACCTTATAATATAGCTTTAATATTTTAATTTTAATTATTTTAACATATGTTTGGTTATATATATTATTTTAATATAAATTTTTTTAATACATATATATATTTTTTTAACTATAATCAGTTGTGATCAACTATAGTTAACCATGGTCCATCACAGTCAACCATACTCAATTATAGTCAATGATATTCAACAACCTTGGTCATTTATAGCTAATCATTGTGACTCATAGTCAACCACATTCAACCATGATAAACCCATGTCATAATTATTGAACATGGTCAACCATGGTCAGCCTTATCTATACATGGTTAACCATAACCTAAAACATGCTCTACATGGTGACCAAACCATAATAAAAAAATTTCAAGAATAACTAATCATGTTCAACATTACTTAACCATAGTCAACCATCAACAACCATAGTAAACCTTAAACAACAATGGTCAACCTTAGTCAACGATGGTCTCCATGGTCAACCATGTCCATCTATTATTAACATGGCCAACCATAAGCTAGACCATGTTCAACATGGTCAACCAATGACAAACACAACTAGCCATGTTCAATGTTACTTAGATATAGTCAACCATGGTCAACCATGTCCATCGATTGTTAACATAGGAAACCATAATTTAAGCTATCTTCAACATTTTGAAACCATGGTCAACAACTATCAAGTATAGATAACCATGTTCAACATCACTTAACCATAGTTAACCATAAGTAACCACCATAAACCATAGTCAAACACAGTCTTCATGGTTAACCATAGTCACTATGGTTAACCATGTGCATCTGTTGTTAACATGGTCAACCAAAATGTAAACCATGTTTAACATGGTGAAACCATGGTTGATCAATGTCAAGCGTAGCCAATCATGTTCAATGTTACTTAACCATAGTCAACCATAAGAAACCATGGTCAACCATAGTATGTGTAACAATAAACACCTCTAATCAACCATAGTCAACCATAATAATCCATGGTTAACAATAGTACACCATGTTCAACCATAGTAAACCATCGTCAACCATAGCCAACCATGGTCATCCATATTCAACCATGGTTAAAAATAGACAACCATAGTTAGTCATGGTAAATCATGGATGACCATGACCAATGATGGTCAACTCCAATAAACTATGGTCACCTTGGTTAACTATGGTTAATAATAGTTCACTATAGTTGACTATATTCGACCATGGTCAACCTTGCTCCTTTTGGTCAACTATGGATACAATGGACAAATATGGTCAACATGGTCAACCATTGTCAACCATGGTTGATTGTTGTGAGCATGGTTGGCAATAGTTAAACACAATAAACAATGGTGACCTTACTTCACCATTCTCAACTGTCATCGATCTTGATCGACCATAGTCACCATAGCTAGCCATGGTTAATCGTAGACATCTTTAATCACCATGGTCAACTCATATAAAACTATGCTCTACATGGACAACAAGGATCAACCATAGTCAACCACAGTTGCCCGTAGTGAGCCATGGTTGGCCTTAGTGACCAAGGTCAAACACAATCAACCATGGTTATATGTGGTCAATTATTGTTAATTATAGATGATAATATCAACCATGGCTAACATGCCCAACCATCTTCAACCAAGGTCAAACACGGACAACCACAGTCAATAATGGTCAACATGGTCAACAAAGGTTGCCTATGGTTAATTGTGCTCAACAATAGTTAGAATGGTTAAGATGACCCACCATGGTCAACATGGGAAGAATCATTAATACAATATTTAAAATTAGTAACTTTAAGTTAAATAATTTTACATAATAAATGTAATATATAAAATTATTTTAATATTATTTTAAATGTATAAATGTTTAGTTTTTAATATATATATATGTATGTATGTATGTATGTATGTATGTATTTTATGTGGTTCACAAACCTCAGATATCGGTGAAGACTACATCTACAAAATATTTGCACCAGGAAAATCTACCCGAAGGCATCACTTCCTACCAAGTCAACCATGGAGCTTGACCCCAAGAGTGTCAAGAGAATTCAACCCCTGACCTCTCAATAGCAAAGATGCTTTGATGACGTGCACTCAGCCAATTGAGCTAACCCTCGAGGCTAACTTTTATAATTATAATATAACTTAGCAGTATAAATTTAATAACTAGAATTATTGTAATATTGTTTGCAATGTGATTAACAACAAATGCAAAACAATAAATGACGTCGGAATGCGATGAAAAAAAAATTTGCACTGAGGAGCAACAAACATTGTTGCAATGTCACATACAATAAATGTTATCACAATGTGACAAACAATAAAAAACATTGTATTGTGACAAACAACAAAATTCATTGCAATGTGAGGAACAATAAGTCTCATTAGAATGTGAGAAAACAAAAGACATTGACGCAATATGAAAAAAAAAAGAAATTGCAATGTACCAAATAACTCATGACATCGCAACATCACAAACAATATAGGCCATCAAAATATGACAAAGAATAAATGTTGTCAAAATTTGGTCAATAAAAAATGTTGTTTCAATGTGATGCATAACAATTGACATCTTAATATGATCAACATCGAATTTAATTGCAATCAAATAAAAAAGTGATGTCAGAATGCCATAAATAAAACCACTGAAAATTATTGTTCACCATGTTTAATTAAGTTAACCATGATCTTCCCTTGTTTGACCGAGGCCAAACATGATCAACCATTGTAATATGTGGTCGAGCATACTCCATGATAGAAAACAAGGTCAAGCATGGTGAACATGGTCATGACAACCAACCATGTAAAAGTAAGATGAAACATGGCCAAACCACGATCAACAATGACATACATGATCAACATGCTTGATAATGGTTACCATGGTCAACATGGTTAGGATGGCCAACCATGGTCAATAATAGTCATCTACAAGTAAATGTTGGCAACCATAGTCTACCATGTTTCACCATAGTTAATGATATGTTGAGCATTCTCAACCACATATTGACTATTGTCAACAATGGTAGAATAAGGTCAATGATGGTGAAACATGGTCAATCAAGCTCAATCATGGTCAAACATAACCACCAAATTTGACCATAGTCAACCTTTTTCAACAAGATAACCTTCGTCAACCATGTTTATCCATCCACTACAGTCAACTAGAGACAACATGGCCAACCATGCTCAACCAAGGTTAGCATAGTCAAACCATAGATAATAATGGACAACATGAACAACCATAGCTTGGTCATATTCAACAATAGTCAACCATTGTCAAACATACTCACCAAGTTTAGCCATGGTCATTCTTGTTCAACAATGTAAAATAAAATACGTTGTTGTATTAATGGTTGACTGTGGGCAAGCATGTTCAACCCCATCAACCCTCTTCAACCATTAATATAATGTTAATGTAATCAATAACGTAATAATAATGTGATAGTGGTTAACATTAATGTACCATAGATACATTGTTACGTTAACGCTTGACCATGGTCAACATTAGTCAACCATGATCCACCCTCGTCAACCACTTTTAACCATGTAATCAAACAATTCGAACAATAATCAACCATGGTCAACTAATTTACAACATTAATAAGATGGTTGATATACATTGATTGCTCTCATTTTTCACCTTTCATAATCAATCGATGCCATTATAAACGGAAAATGATGTCGATCGTCATATATGAGCCACTTTATCAATCTAGGTCTGCGAATATAAATAATCAACATTTTTTCATTTATTCTAATAACTTCAAACATTTAAAACTTAAATAAATATTTCATTCAATGAAAAAATTAAACATGTTTAACACTAATGCATACCCAAGCCCATTTGAAGGATTTGAAATTTAGTGAAATCACACTAACATTTTAAGAGATTCTTATCATATTTTCAAAATCATTACTTATATAGAATTTTATTATATTAAAACATTATTTATTTATTTATTCTAATTAGATTGAGTCCACTACAAAATCATCTTGACAATCTCTTATAGTTATTTTTATTCTCCTCAATTAGCTTCCTCCACAAACCCTACTCATAAGATAAAATATGTGAAAGTAAACCTCACATAAACTCACAAACTAAACCTATATGGAGTAGACTATTTATTTTGAAAATTATGAATTTCCCTAATCTTTAAGTAGAAACCGAGTTAAGGATATTGTAAATCTAGAGATATCAAGGTTTAGAGTTTCCCTATGTTTT
Source organism: Pinus albicaulis (assembly GCA_034641835.2). Taxonomy (NCBI): domain Eukaryota; kingdom Viridiplantae; phylum Streptophyta; class Pinopsida; order Pinales; family Pinaceae; genus Pinus; species Pinus albicaulis. The sequence goes on along the minus strand of CM076572.1, from coordinate 939,643,906 downwards.
ATATAGTTCAATCAGGAATTCATTGTCTAAATGGTGGAAGAGAAACGACGGTAATAGGAAGTTAAAGCAATTGCACCTCTAAACAGGAAACTCAAGATGATTTGAAAAAACCATTAACAAAGATTTCAGGTTTCAGAACACCCATACTTCCAAAATAATCATGATCTAGTCATTGACTAAGCTCAAATTTCTGAAATACAGCCTCACGTCACATCCCATCAAGGTGTATGAGAACCCAAGAAATGAACCTGTTAAACATATGGCACTGGTAGGCCCGTTTCTCCGTTTCAAGAACATGGCCGTTACGTCTTTTTCTGATAGGTTTTTTCGGTCTTTCCATATTTATGATAGGGTTTTTAGGTCTTTTCAGATTTCTGATAGGGTTATATCTTACTGTTTATTCAGTCATATGAGGCAGTTAATAGATCTGCACTGTGCCTTTTCGGAACGGTTGTGAATCCTATTTTCCATGAGGCAGGTACCGTTACTGTGATATATTAATATAAAATAATTAGATTAAAACAAAAGAAAAAACATGAGCATCGTTCCCAAAATTAAGGTGGATAGGGAGGGTAAACGCACACTTAATTTTTGAAGATGACAGTGAAAACGGTCAAAATAAAAATAGTAAGTGCATTGAAAGTTGACTTTATTACTTTTTATGCATAATTTTTAAAATATAGCAGTGTAATAACATGACAGCAGTCATATCAATTCTGGAGTTAGTTTAATGCCAATAGAAAAAGTAGTATAATAGTTAATCGGACCAAAAAGAAGAAAAAATAGTATAATAGTTAATCGGACCAAAAAGAAGGGAGTATAATATTTTAATATAAAAAGAATATAAGAATATGAGGCTGTTAGAGTTGGTTTAACTTATAGATTCTTGAATTTTCCCTTAAAACTTGGAAGAAAGAACATACCATTAATACCATTAAAATATAGCAGTGTAATAACATGACAGCAGTCATATCAATTCTGGAGTTAGTTTAAATATGCCAAGAGAAAAAGTAGTATAATAGTTAATCGGACCAAAAAGAAGGGAGCATAATATTTTAATATAAAAAGAATATAAGAATATGAGACTGTTAGAGTTGGTTTAACTTATAGATTCTTGAATTTTCCCTTAAAACTTGGAAGAAAGAACATACCATTAATTATGAAACATTAATTTGATTTATGTTTTAAAGAAAATCTGTAAACAAAGTTATTTTAAACGCACACTTATTATGTAGACTTCCACTATATCTGAAGAAAAAAACGTGCGTAGAATTTGGAAAATTCATGAAGACCTGTTTATTAATGGCTTATATATTGACAGAATATAAAAGTTATGTATGAACAGAGTTCTGTCCATGCCGTAAAATGACAAAACGCCGCCATGATGATGGGCTTCAAAGAAGCCAGAAAACTGTAAAACAACAATGTGCCAATTTTCTACGCCAGAGACTACACAAACCCACGATTTTGATATCCAAACACGGCAAGTAATTGCTCGTTACACACCGCTGCAACAGCACTTGATGGTTTGAAGGTATCAAACACGATCAACTTTCAATGGCCAATTTCCTGAACCCCTTCACAGAAATCAATGAATAACATGGAACTCAAGCCGTCTTTCAAAATTCGCGTTGAGCTTCCCCTTGTGCACCAGGCAGGTTTTCCGTGCCTTGCGAAAGTGAAGGGATTTATAGCAATTGGGAGCCATAAAGAGAAATGAGTAACTATAAAATCTTGACAAAATATATCTGGAAAAGTTTGAAAATGGTCTAGTCCTTAATCAATCAATCTCGATCTTAATTGAAAAATATACAAGTTCTAGTTTGCTCCCGACCTTAAAGCAGGAGCAGTGAACCATAAAACCATTATGGTTTTATCAGTCAGTCTACATTCTAGATCGCTAAACACAAAATTATAAAAAACTACAGCCAGTGATTTATCCTTCTTGTCAAGAGAAGAGGGGTTCTCACTCGGCGATTTACACCCTAATATATACATATTCCTACCTAAATTGCATTGCATGCAGATTTAGCTCGGATACAAGTGATCTTGAATCTACAAAACCTAGCAATATGCATGCTACTGGATTGGACAGCTTCTCCGAAAGGACAGCTCCTGGATGTTACTTGAATCTACATTAATCAGCTTCACAGAAAGGACAGCCAAAATAGCAAACCATCTTCCTGATTCCCAGCTTTTTCTTCATCGAAATCCACGTCTAAGTCGAAGTCCAAGTCCATCCCGTGAACGAGGTCTCCATCCACACAAAATCCTGGTTGCATTTGATCCTCTTTCAGATTGGGAGGGAGTCCAAGGTCGTCATCGGAAGCATTCTGAAGACAAATCATATATCTAATCAATGGATTAGCTTCTACCTCTTTCTCGCATTCTGTGTTCCAATCTTCAACATAACTGGAATCACTGGTCGTGGATTGGGCATCTTCTGCAAAATATAATTGGCATTGTACCGACATGTTAACATTGCCAGAATGAGAATAGGAGTTCTCAGAGCGTAAATAAGAATCGGAGTCACAGATTTCCTCCATGCAATCATCATTATGTGCATGGATGAAATTCCACTGGTTCTCGGATTTGTTAAAACAATCTGAAATAGTCCAGCAATATGTCCCCATTTCTTTGTTCCAGTATTGAATGGCAAATTTGGAGACGTATTGCTTCGAGGATCCTTAGACCTAAAACCCCATACAGATATAAAAGCCCAAGAATTTCTCCATTTAATGATTTCGTGTTGCACAACTCTAGTTGAGTTATTTTGGAATACAAGTTATTTGTGGGTCCGTGTCTAGATATTTTGGACTCTGTAGAGCCGGCCCGATGCACGCAATTTGAGATTCGCTGAGCGTCAGAGATGAAAATTCAGGGTTTGATGTTTTTTTGTTCTTTCCTTCTGTTTTAAAATTTTTGTAAATTATTAATGGTTAATGTTTTTCAATTTGGAAATGAACATTTTGTAATAAATAAATGGGGTTGTTTAATGCGTTCACAATTTCTTGTGACCTGGAATTTTAGAAATTTGATCATGGTTTCTGAATTATTATTTTTTAAGATGGACATTAATATAGCATTATAAAAAAATTTAGGCATCCAAAAATTTTAATTTAAGAGTTATAATTTAAATTTGGAAAAAATTATGAAATAATTTTCCAAATTTTCCACTTTTGAAAAAACCATTGCCTTAAACTATTAAAAAAAATTAGAAATTTTATGATAATAGTCATTTATATATTAAAGTGAATCAAAAAACTATAAAATGAATTCTTGTTAGATTCAATTTAATAGCAATTAATTATTCCTATTACTACTTTAATCGTTTTCCTAATTAATTATTCTAATTTTATTAAAAATAAAAAATCTAATCATATTCTGGTAGTCCCAACTAAATCAATGGACAGAATGGATGAAGTCTACTTTCTTACATTTCTAAATCAAATAATTAAACCTTATTTAAATTGATTTTCTATCCCATTAAAATAAAAAATTTACTTTATTATTCATAATTCAAACAAATTATGAATAGTGAAAAACAAATTTCAAACTAAAACATAAATTGAATTTTAAAAAGTATCCCATTAGTATGGTTCAGAAACCTATAATTGTGGAATTGTGTGGATGAATAAGTGGTAAGATTTTCCCCCATTCCTGCTTTAGAAACCTATGGTCGTGGAATTGCGTGGCTGAATAAGTGGTAAGTTTTCATGTTGCGTTTCTTGAATTATTATTGTGGACTAGTTAAGTGAATTTTATTATTTGTTAATGAAAAATTTAGACAATTAATGTTATTAATTTCAATAATAAAGTTGTTATGGAAAATAATTGGATAAGAAAAGTAAAAAGTTGATGGTAAATGTTTTCAAGAACTAAAAGAGGTTGGGGAACAGTTGGACACAGTTACCTGCTCCTCTGAGGATAAATGACTGATCCCAATGAGGAGTAGGGGTTTTGTTGATGGATGAAGGAAAGAGTGATCCCAATGAGGAGTAGGGGTTTTGTTGATGGATGAAGGAAAGAGTGAAGGAATCCTGAGCTAGTAACATACGAGTGGAAAAACACTTAGAAGATGTACTGAGGCCATAGCATAAAGGAAATCATTGCTAACCTGTACCGATTAGTTTGGAGCACGGGGGCAAGGAGGACTTAATTGCCTCACTTGATGGTTGGGAGGACCACAGCTAAATTAAACATAAAATACAGATAAGTACTTATGCATTCACATAATTTCTTTATAGATGTAATTACAGTATTTCTGTCACATATTCAGGAAAAAAATACCGTCGGAAAAATCTTTTGCAGGTTATAAATTTGTATGGTTATTCTGTTGTTACTTATATGAGAAAATTTACATATTTTTTTCTTGTTAAAAGAACCAGATGGGTTCCATCTATATTTATATGAGTATCTCTCTTCTATAATTAAATTTGAGTGTTTTAGATACGAAAAGAATGGATAACTTTGCAGCTTAAATTCTTTGGGATTATGAGTTATAAAAGAGGACTGCATGTTCATTAACCTCACAAGTTCTAATAGCTTTTCTAACTGTATACAATGATATAAGAATGGAATTTTCAAAGAGGAAGTTGGAATATGTATCTTTCTTTTATTATTTGTATCTTTATCAAATAAAAAAATCCCAAAATAAAGACCAAAAATGAGAGTAGGGACTGAGACTATCAGTTGAGGGCTCGGGTAGAAACCCAACCTCAGAACTAGTTGTATCTCACGTACTCTCTTAAAACTATACTCGGACAACGTGGTTCGGTGGTCCGGACACCCAGAAACTAATACAACACTTTAGCACAGTAACCTCAACAATGAATGTATATGGAGAAATCTTTTTACACATCTAATAGTAGAACAAACTGAGAATAATCTAACAAAGAATTGTGGGGAGGAATTTCTCATATTCAAGTAACTGTATTAATAGAGAATATTTATCTTTTACTGATAGTAAGGAGAGAAATGGCAGCATTTATTATTATCATAGCCACGACCCAAAATGTATGGCAAAGAAACAAATAGAACACATTTGTAACGGATTCATAGAAGTTCAGTGGTAATAATCGCATATGGAGTAAAAATAAGACAGAACCAAGGTTCTGCTAAACCATATTATAAAAGAAATGAAAACCATGCGAATATTACATAGCGTCAAGCAGTAAACAAATTAATTCTGCAAATTTAGACAATATGGGCTTTACCCAGAAAAGAAGAGAGCTAGAAGAGCTATAAATCCTACTTCCAAGTTTTAATTTCTCAAAGAATAAACCGCTTAAACTTTACAAGGTTTCACTAGACTGAGAACATAGTCGAATACCCTAGCTACACAACTATAATGCTCATTAAAGGAGCATAAAACCCTGAAAAAAATACTTGAATTTTCCCTTTCGAAAGGTGAGATAATTTATGTGGAGTTATTCACACATCTGGCGAGATCCCTCGGTGCATACTTGGAAGGTTCCCAAGCTGAATAGACCAGAATTTGATTAATCTGGAACCTGAAGTTTAACGCTCTGTGAAGGGTTTGCTCAGAAAATCTAGAAGCATACTTATACAAAGCAAAAGGATTATAAAACTGGGTATATTTACTATTAAGAAATCCACTCAAGATTATGGCGTAAAAAGCCGAGCCAGAAACAAAAATCTTGAAGAAAATTTTACCTATAGGAAGACTTCGCTCCTCTTTTGCTAGAGTTGACTGGAAAATAACCATAGAGACTGGGTGAGTCATTTCGCTCTATAAAATAACCATGAAGAAAAATCGAAAATAGAAATAAACATAAACATGTAGATAAAAAAAATAAAATGGTTACCTTAATTGTGCAAAGATAAGAAATTTAACGGGACAAAGCCTCGGATTAAACTGCTGATGGAATACAAATACCAGGCCAGATGATGAGGGCGAATGTCGAAACCCCTCGGCCTCTGTGGGTTGGGGTTCTGAAGCGGAGACCTTTGAAAATCCACCGGAAGCAAAAATCTCTTTCACACAAAAGAACTGAGCTTATAGGAGCCTGAGCACGGTGGAAGCAATTCATGGATGACACCTAGGGTTGGCGTGGGGATCCATGCAAGCTTTCTCACCAGAGCCTAAACCATCGATTCTTCTTGAGATTGACGGTGACGATTAAGGATGAGTACCAGGCAAACTTGCGAGAAATCTGGAAGTGATCCTATATCTGTCAGCCGTATTGATGGCTAGGTACTTGGGATTTAATACCTTATCACAACTCGTGCCTCTCAAAACTTGAAAATTCCATATCTCGATATAGCCAATGTTGTGATAAACTTTAGATGTAGTTTATTGCATATTTACATTTATATACGATAATGGTAAGGATTATAACTTCTTTTACATAAAACTGACAGTTCGAAATCTAGCTAATATTTAAAGTGAAACAATTAAAGGTATCACTATTAAGTGCTAGAGATCAGAATTAATAAGTATGTGTTAAAAGCATTTACTTCATATGTAGATGTTAACCTTAGGTTAGGATTGATTTTTTATTTTTTTTACTTTTATATGTACGAGTGTGATGAGTGGTATCAGAGCAGCGTTCCTACGTTGGGACCCTAAGGGTCAACTAACAAATCATGTTGTGTGAAAAATGATGCACATAGAGAGTTTAGAAGCATAACATGCAAATCATGAGAAGGGGCACAATGCAACAACCACCCCAGGATACCGGGGAACCCCAAGCTCAACCAGTGATGAACCCAGAAATGTGGGTTCAGTTAAGTGTCAAACATTACCAACAAACTAGTAGGCTACTGGAAGAATAGCAGCATCAAACTAGTTTCCTGTTGAATACAGTACAACAACTATAGGAGGAAATGGTGCATGTTCGAAAAGATAATGAAAGATTATTGCAAGACCAGGAAAATATATTAAAGACCTTGTCAGATAAATAAAATTAGGAGGTGGAACATCCAAGTACTGATAGAGGAATGCAAGAAGAAGATGAGCAACAAATGAGAAACAACACCACTGACATAGTGGAAAGAAGCTCATCCCAACGAGGCAATCATAAAAATTATAATGAGGCAGGATCTGGCAATTTGTCAGATCAGCAAGAGGTTAAGAAGCAGAAGGTGGAGCTTCATGGGGAATTTCGGAAAATTAAATCACCAACATTTGATGGTGATGCTGAGGAGGTGGCAGAGGCATGGTTAATAAACATGAACAAGTATTTTCAGGTGTATGAATATAACAACAACTTAAAGGCCAGATTAGTTATATATCAATTGAGAGAGAAAACCACTTTATTGTGGGAAGAGGTGAAGAATGTTCGCAGCATAGAGGAACAAGAGGTCACCTGGGAATCATTCCAGCAATACTTTAAGGACAAGTATCTAACAGAATGATTCTATGATGAAAAAGCGACGAAATTTCATGACTTAAGATTGGGACAGATGACTATGGATGGATATATCACAACGTTCACTTCCTTGTTATGATATGTTCCCTACCTTCGAGAGGAAAAGGCTAAGGTGCAAAGATTTCTGAGCAGCCTGCCAACATATATGAAGGAGCGAACAAAATTTGTAAACCCCTGAACCATGAATGAAGCCATTCGTAAAACACGCATATGCTATCAGCAGTCCAATGCTAAAGGGAAGACTGGCAGAAATTGGCCGCCAAAGAAACGACAGAAAAGTAACTCGAATTTCAAAAGCGCCAAAAACAGTAATTTCAAGAATTCTGCACGTAATTATGTCAGCAAATAGTTTGGCAGGAATTACCAGAAAACCAAATGGCTAGCAGAGGAAAAGCCTACAGAAGCATCCAGCAAGCCGGAGCAAGGGCAGGTGACTAAGCCACCTTTACAGTGTTGGGGGTGTGTTGAAGCACACTACTACAAAAACTGTCTATAGCGAGCAAGAAGTGACACAGTTGCAAATTTGCAGGAAGCTTCTACAGTAGGCGATGTGGCGCGAAACATCCCTTGTATCAACGCGACATTAGAATACCAATAGGCAGATTATTAGCCAATAATGATTGAGCTACAAGGTAAAATACTAACTTAAATTGTTTCTATTTTGGTAGACCGAGGTGCAAGTTTGAGCTATGGTAGTCCCAAAATAATGGAGCTGTGTAACTTGAAAGAACATAAATTTAAAAGTTCATGGCTGGTACAGCTAGCCACTAGAGAAAAAAGAAAAGTAACTACCAAAATTCCAAATTGTAGGTTGGAAATTTCAGAACAATAGTTATAGGTAGATTTGAACATTCTGCCATTAGGGTCATATGATGCTTTTCTCGGCATGGATTGGCTAGAAAAGCAGTGGACCTTAGTGGACTGTAAGGAAAAGTTTATTTATTATGGACTGCATGGTGGAACACGTAAAGTGATTCAAGTAATCAAGAAGCCATTACAGTTACGTCCAATTACAACATCCCAAATAAATAAATGTATAAGGAAGGGGTGCCAGTTATATTCTATTCAGGTGGGGTATGCAGATTCCAAGGAGAAATCGCCTATAATGGAAAATATATCTATGGTGCAAGAATTCTTTGATGTCTTTCCAGAAAATATTCCTGGATTACCGCCAAGGAGAGACATTGAATTTACCATAGAGTTAATGCTAGGGGCTTCTCCTGTGTCAAGGGATCCTTATAGAATGAGTGTGCCAGAACTAACAGAATTGAAGATGCAGTTACAGGAACTGCTGTAAGGGGTACATTTGTCCAAGTGTGTCCCCTTGGGGACCACCAGTGTTGTTCATGAAGAAGAAGGACGGGACCATGCGAATGTGCATGGATTATAGGCAACTTAACAAGTTAACAGTAAGGAACAAATACCCTTTACCAAGGATTGATGATTTGTTTGATCAGGTGAAGGGGGCCATGGTGTTTTCCAAAATAGATTTAAGATATGGATATCACCAGATTCAAATCGAGGATGAAGACATTTTCTAGACAACATTCCATACCAAGTATGGACACTATGAATTTGTGGCGTTACCCTTTAGGTTAACAAATGCACCAACAACCTTTATGAGGTTAATGTGTGGAATATTCTATCCTTTCCTGGATAATTTCATACATATATTTATAGATGATATTTTGATTTATTCTAAAAACTAGGAAGTTCTAAAAACTAGGAAGAGCATCAGGAGCATTTGAGGATTGTACTGGAAATGCTAAGAGAACACCAGTTGTATGCTAAATTCAACAATTCCAATTTCTTCAAAACATAAATCTAGTATTTAGGCCATGTTATTTCAGCAAAAGGAATTGTTGTTGATCCAGAAAATATCAAAAAAATCATGGAATGGCGAGTATCCCAGAACATGGCAGATATTCGATCCTTTATGGGATTAGCTGGGTACTACCAAAGATTTATTGAAGGATTTTCTAGAATTTCTTTTCCTATTACTTCTTGGTAGAGAAAAGGAAAAGTTTTCAAGTGGACTATCGAATGTTAGAACAGGTTTGAAAAGATGAAACAACTTTTGACTATTGCACCTGTGTTAAGAGTGGCTGACCCAAGAAAATAATTTGAAGTGTGTATCGACACAAGTAAGAAGGTGTTGGGGAAGTCCTATCTCAGGAAGGAAAAGTGGTGGCATATGAATATAGAAAGTTGAAGGATCATGAACAAAGGTACTCAGTGTATGATCTGGAGTTAACAACAGTAGTACATGTGCTCCGGGTATGGAGACACTACTTGCTGGGCAAAAGTTTTGTGTTAAAAACAGATCATAGCAGCTTGACTAGTTACTTCAAGCAAGGAGATTTAAACTCAAGACACGTAAGATGGAATGCCTTCCTAAGTGACTTTTATAAGTTTTAACCCTGAACAAAAATTATCTACACACGAATCTTATAACAGAAAATAAAACAATAGCGAGAGCATAAAACATAAAACATATAAACACAGAGATTTTCCCCTAGATCCCAAATCGGGACGACCAGCTTGATTTTTCATTATATTCCTTTTAGTGTTACAACACATATATATACATGCCAAAGCATACATAAACCCCAATCCATTAACCCTGGATTAGAACATAACCGTAGTTCCCTTAACCAGATCTACAAAATACCAGGGGTCGAAAACCATCAAACCCCAAAACCATGTGCAAAATCATGCACAAAACATGGGTGGGTCCGCCTATGAGTGGGTTCACACATCAAACAAATTTTCGTCGGGGCACTGCCCCAGACCCCAACAGTGGGGGCTGCCTCCCCCCTTATGACCCCCCTGCTGCACCTGGTGCAATGTACAGTGCATAGGGCTAGTCATGGAAAGAATATAACACATACCCAACATTCTCCCACTTGTTGTTTTCTTTCCATAGGGGGCCACAGGAGAGCTTAGTCATTGGGCCAATTCTTCAACACCCATTGTTTCTCTACACCAAGAGAACTTCTGAGTGCTCACAGAATTCATCAATGCATATGCACTATTCTTCAAAGTGTCCACCTTTACCAACAACACCCTTTTAGCCTCAACCATATCTATAACAAAGTGATATTGAACATCAATGCACTTTTTCTTTGAATGGTAAGCAGGGTTCTTAGCCAAGAAAATTTCACTTTGGCTATCACAGTCTATCCTTATAGCTTGATGTACCAACCCCATACTTGAACACAACATTTGCAACCAAATTGCTTCCTTGCTTGCATGAGTGGCTGCTATGTATTCTACCTCTGTAGTTGAAAGAGCCACTACAAACTGTCTTTTACTCATCCAACTGATTGCGCCTCCAAATAGGCTAAACACATACCCACTTGTAGATCTTCTTTGGTCCAGATCTCTAGCCTAGTCTGCATCAACAAAACCACGAATGTCCAACATTCTTTCCAATCCTGGTCTTCCCTGGTAGCACAAGCCATAATCACTAGTGCCATGTAAATATATGAAAACTCGCTTCACTACTATCCAATGCTCCTTCCCTGGGTTTGACATAAACCTGCTCAATACTCCCACTGCATGTGCAATGTCTGGTCTAGTACAGACCATTGCATACATCAGACTACCCACTACACTTGCATATGGAACACGAGACATATCCTCCTCTTCTTCTTGTGTCTTGGGACATTGTTCAGCAGACAACTTTGCACCTACAGGAATAGGAACATTAACCGGTTTACTATCCTGCATATTGAACCTCTGCAATATAGTCTTGACATACTTCCTCTGGTTTAACCAGAGCTTCCTCTTTTCCCGATCTCTCTTAATTTCCATGCCCAAAATATAGTTTGCAGCACCAAGATCCTTCATGTCGAATTTGGATAACAGCTGGGTCTTCAAATCTTGGATAATTTCTTTGTCATTTCCAATCAACAACATATCATCCACATACAAGACCAAATAAATAACATGGTCACCAATTAATTTAAAATAAACACAGTGATCCTCCTTGCTTCTGGTGAAGCCAAGTCCCCGTATATAGGTATCAAATTTCTGATACCACATCCTTGGTGACCGTTTTAACCCATACAGAGACTTCTTCAACCTGCATACCAGTTCTTTCTTACCCTTCACCATAAAGCCTTCAGGTTGCTTCATGTAGATCTCCTCTTCTAGATCCCCATGAAGAAATGCTATCTTCACATCCATCTGTTCTATCTCAAAATCAAATGCAGCAGCAACAGATAAAAGTAATCTAATAGAAGTAACTTTGGCAACAGGAGAAAAAATATCACCAAAATCAATTCCCGACACTTGGGAATAACCTTTTGCTACCAACCAAGCTTTGTATTTCTCCACCTTGCCTTCTACATTCATCTTCTTCTTAAACACCCATTTTCTCCCAATGGGCTTCCTTCCAGCCGGAAACTCCACCAGATCCCATGCCTCATTTTTGTGCAAGGATGCCATTTCATCAACCATGGCCTCCTTCCAGAGTATTCCATCCTCAGAATCTATTGCCTCCCTGACAGTTCTAGGATCATCATCAGTTATAGTTAAGGCAAAACCTGAACAAAAAGCAGATGGACTATACATTTTTGGTTGCCTTCTTTCCCGAGTTGATCTTCTCATAGCTGGAGTTTGTGGCTCTTCCTCTTCTAAATCTTCTTCTGCTGTAGAGTCTGATTCATCCTCCTTTAGATCAAACTCTATATTCTCAGGTTCCTTTGGTATGATTTCATGTTTAACAACATCTTTCACCTCTCTAAACACCACATCTCGGCTGTACACAACCTTCCTTGTTTCCGGATTCCAAAGCTTGTAACCTTTTAAACCATCCTTATACCCAATAAAGATGCACCTTTCAGATTTATTATCCAACTTGGTCCTTTTCTCCTTTGGAACATGTACATATGCATCACATCTAAATACCCTTAGATTTGAAAGAGAGGGTTTCTTACCAATCCATACCTCATGTGGATTCTTATCCTCCAACGCTGATGAAGGTGATATATTAACTAAGTAACATGCAGTCTCCTCTGCCTCTGCCCAGAATTCTTGTCCTAACCCGGTACCACTGAGCATGCTTCTTGCCTTTCCCATCACTGTTCTATTCATTCTTTCTGCAACTCCGTTTTGCTTAGATGTGTATGGAGTAGTCTTCTGCCGTGATATACCACACTTCTTACAGAACTCTTCAAATTCCTTCTTGCAGAACTCCCCACCATTATCTGTCCTCAGCGCCTCTATCTTCTTCTCTGTCTGGTTTTCCACCAGAGCCTTAAATTCTTTAAATCTATCAAAAGCTTTAGATTTCTTCCTCAAGAAATATATCCATGTATTCCTTGAGAATTCATCTATGAATGAAACATAGTGCATAGAATTTCCCAGTGATGGAACTAACACAGGTCTAAACACATCACTGTGCACAAGTTCTAATATCTTGTTTGCCCTCTTAGCACCAAAAGGAAAACTCACCCGATTCTGCTTCCCATATACACAATGTTCACAGAAATCAAAATCCAAAGAGAAATTAGACATACCTTCTACCATACCATTTCTATGTAGTATCCGAAGGCCCTTCTCTCCAATATGTCCAAGCCTTTGATGCCATAGCATGGTCATTTCTCTAGAGACAGCTAGGCTTTCCGCTCCACTTTCAGGAGCCACATAACTATTACACCCATCAATAACAATGCTACCTTGTAGCTTGTACAGAGTTCCAGTTCGAACTCCCCGCATTAATACCAGTGCTCCCCGAAACATCTTGCAGGCATATTTCTCGAACACTGTTTTTACACCTGCATCATCCATATTTCTTACAGAAATTAGATTTCTGGCCAATGCAAGAATATGAAGAACACCAGGAAGTGTTCTAATCCTTCCACCTTGAAGCTTTAGCTTGACCTTTCCACGTCCGATGATTTTGGCCTTCCTATCATCCCCTAGGAAGACATCACCATCATATTTCTCATACTCGCAGAACCACTCCCTATGGGGAGTGAAGTGAAAGGATGCACCTAGGTCAATCAACCATGACTCATGATCTACAAGTGTATTTGAAGAAGAATTCAAATACACATCCCCACGTTCATCCGAGGTGGTTTTTTCCTCTGCAAAAGGAGCATCATCAGATCCCTTTCCTTTCTCAAGAGATTTAGATATGCAGTCCTTTTTGTAGTGCCCTTCCTTTCCACATTTCCAGCATACCTTTACAAACTTTCCAGGAGATTTAGATCTTCCTTTAGATTTGGATCTCCCACTTGAAACCTTATTCTTGTTTTTTTTTTTGTGACCTTCCTCGTACAGATAAGGCATCTCCATTCTGGCCCTCCATATTTCTCCGTCTCATTTCCTCCGACAACAAGGCTGAGACAATGTCATCAAAATTCAAGGTAGTTGTATTGCTACCTATTGCAATAACCTGAATATCCCACGAGTCTGGTAGAGAACACAAAAAAATGATGCACTTATCTTCATCTTAGATTTTAATATCAATAGATGACAACTGACTTACCACAGTATTGAAGGCGTTCAGATGCTCTGTCACCGAGTCTCCATCCTTCATCCTCAGGTTATACAACTTTTTCCGTAGGAACAAATTATTCACCAGAGACTTAGATTGGTACAAAGTCCCAAGTTTTTCCCACAAATTCTTCGTCGTAGCTTCCCTAGATACATTCAACAATACTGAATCTAAGACACACAACCGTATTGTTCTCTTAGCCTTCTGATCCAGTTTCTTCCAGTCTTCATCTGACATTGCTGTTGGTTTAGTACCTGGATCTACCATGATCCACTGATCTTTATCCACCAGCAGATCCTCCATCTTGAGCTTCCACAACTCAAAACTCTAACCATTAAATTTCTCGATCTCTATCTTTCCGTCGCTTGCCATCTTTTTTCACCGCAAGAATTGATCCCGCAAATCTCCCACTGAACAGGGTCTACCTCAGGCCCAAGCAAAAAACCCTCAACAGCAAAGGCGTCCCCTTGAAGCCAAAACAACTTTGATACCAAATGCAGGTTTTAACCCTGAACAGAAATTATCTACACACGAATCTTATAACAAAAAATAAAACAATAGCGAGAGCATAAAACATAAAATAGATAAACACAGAGATTTTCCCCTGGATCCCAAATCGGGACGACCAACTTGATTTTTCATTATATTCTTTTTAGTGTTACAACACATATATATACATGCCAAAGCATACATAAACCCTAATCCATTAACCCTGGATTAGAACATAACCGTAGTTCCCTTGACTGGATCTACAAAATACCAGGGGATAAAAACCATTGTACCCCAAAACCATGTGCAAAATCATGCACAAAACATGGGTGGGTCCGCACACTAAAAAAAATTTCGCCGGGGCACTGCCCCGGACCCCAACAGTGGGGGCTGCCTCCTCCCTTGTGACCCCCCTGCTACGCCCAACGCAACGAACAGCGCGTGGGGCTAGTCGTGGAAATAATATAACACATACCCAATAAGTTTGATATGGATATTCATCGCGTAAAGGGAAAAGAAAACCAGGTAGCTGATGCCCTAAGAAGAAAACTACATGGTATATATGAGTTGTATTATAATCTGCTAGAAAATAAATTTTTGGAACAAGTGAGGGATGAGGTACAAAAAGATCTAGAATGCTAATTTTTATGGCAACAGATGGAGGAAATCAGAAAACAAGTAAGTAAATCTCAGTATGGAATAAATGAAGATCAAATGCTAACTTTCTGAGGTAAGATTTATGTGCCTAATCGCATGGCTTTGAAAGTGCTGATAATGGATGAGTACCATCACAGCAATTATGCAAGTCATCCAGGATACCAGAAAATGTTGACTATAATAAGAAAGGTATAATTTTTGCCTGGTGTGCATAAAAAAATTGCTAAGTATTTAAGTAAATGTTTGGAATGTCAATAAGTGAAGGTGGAGCATCAACATCCTGCAAGGTTGTTGCAACCCATACCAATACCTAAATGTAAGTGGGAGGTTATATACCTTGACTTCATTACAGGCTTACCACGAAAAAAAGACAAAATGATTCCATCATGGTGGTGGTGGAGAGATTGAGTAAATATTCACATTTTATACCTGTGAAGTCTACTTACAAGACTGTACAGATGGCTGACATATTCATGATGTATATTTTTAGACTACATGGAATTCCAAAGACAATTATCTCAGTCTGGGATGTTAAGTTTACTTTTTCCTTTTGGAAGACATTGTTTACAGGAC
The DNA here is from genome assembly GCA_034641835.2 of Pinus albicaulis. Taxonomy (NCBI): domain Eukaryota; kingdom Viridiplantae; phylum Streptophyta; class Pinopsida; order Pinales; family Pinaceae; genus Pinus; species Pinus albicaulis. The sequence goes on along the minus strand of CM076572.1, from coordinate 939,628,285 downwards.
TGAGAACTCAGATAAACTTTAGCACAGCTTATCATCCCTAGTCCGATGGACAAATGGAGCGAGTAAACCAGGTATTGGGATACATTTTGCGCATGTATGTAATGCAGCAAAAAACTAAATGGGAAGACTATCTGCACTTGGTCGAATTTTCTTACAATAATGGCTATCAGGAGTCCCTGAAGATGAGTCCTTTTGAGGCCTTGTATGGGAGGCAGTGTCGCACACCCATAAATTTGGGTAGCCCTGAGACAAAATTAATGTTGGGACCTGAGATGCTTGTTAAAATGGAATTATAAGTAAAGAAGATAAGACAAAATATGAAGGCTTCACAAGATCGACAAAAGATCTATCCAGATAAAAAGAGGTCTTATTGGGAATACGAAGTGTGAGATCATGTATATGTGAGAATTAAACCTAAGAGGAGTACCTTACGGTGGAACTCTTGTGCCAAATTAGCTCCCAGGTTCTGTGGACCTTTTCAAATTCTGGAGAGGGTAGGTCTTGTGGCCTATAGGCTAGCTTTACACAGTCACATACGCTTACACAATGTGTTCCATGTGTCACTATTGAAGCGTTATGTACATGATTAAAAGAATGTAATACATTGGAAAAATACATAGGTAGGATATAATTAAGAAAATCCTAACTTGTTATATGCTTTATTTGTGAAAACTTGACAAGACACTTTGTTGCTCGTAGGTAGAACTGGATGACGAGTTCCTGTTCAAGCCGCAACACATACTTGACTGAAGGGAAATCATGCTTCGAAAATGAGTCATCACCCAGGTTAAAGTGCAATGGAAGCACTTTGGCCTGGATGAGGCTACTTGGGAGGATGAAAAATTTGTGCGTGAGGCCTGAGGTAGAGTGAAACACCAAGGACGGTGTTACCTACAGGGGGGAAGTTGTGCCAGCTACATTTACTGCTAACTAGTTGGTTAACTAGTTAAGTGAATTTTATTATTTGTTAATGAAAAACTGAGACAATTAATGTTATTAATTTTAATAATAAAGTTGTTATGGAAAATAACTGGATATGAAAAGTAAAAAGCTGATGGAAAATGTTTCCAAGAACTGAAAAGAGGTTGGGGAACAGTTGGAAACAATTACCTGCTCCTCTGAGGATAAAGGACTGATCCCAGTGAGGAGTAGGGGTTCTGTTGATGGATGAAGGAAAGAGTGAAGGATTCTTGGGCTGGTAACATACCAGTGGAAAAACACTCAGAAATTTCTTGAAGTTTTTGGTACTTACTGGACTAGATGTCCCGAGGTCACAGCAGAAAGGAAATCCACTATTAACCCATACTGTTCAGTTTGCAGCACGAGGGCAAGGAGGACGTAATTGCCTCACTTGATGGTTGGGAGGATCACAACTAAATTAAACATAAAATACAAATAAGTACTTATGCATTCACAACATTTCTTTATAGATGTAATTACATTATTTCTATCACAGATTCAAAAAAAAAAATATTGTAGGAAAAATATTTTATAGGTTATAAACAATGAGAAGTTAAGGTAGATTTGTACCATTATTCTTCTATTACTTATGGTCAATCATGCTCATCCCTCTCAACCTAGAATACCCATTGCGCTATGAATTCATAATGGCCAACTAAGGTTAATCAATGTTACAATGGAAAGACATGGTCAACCAAACTATCTATGTTTGAACATGGTCAAGTATTGTAAAATTGGACAACCATATTCTATCATAGAAAAGTACGGTCAACCATGCCTAAATATATTAAATCATGACCAATCATGTTCAACTATGGGAAACCTCAGTTCAACATGGCTAATAATAGTAATATTTGGTTAAATATAGTCACAACCATCGGCACAATCTTGTGGTCATATTTGGTGAACCATAGTCACAACCATGGTCAACCCTAATGAAGGTCTCTATGGTTGAATATGGTCAACCTTAATCAACCATGGTCATCTTTGGTCAACCAAGTCATCCTAGAACATCACATGCTCTACCATGGTTGAATATGGTCAACCATGGTTGACACATCGTGCATGCAATTATGTATCTATAATCACACTCACAAGGGTGATTTCATGCAGTTATGACCTAAATTCCCCAGTTCTGTGTCATCGAATGGAGATCTAGGCCACTTTCACAGGTTAGGCTCCAACCATTTCCTGAAAATTCCTATAAATTTTCGGAAACATAAACAATATGCTAAAAATGTTAACCTTTCATAACTTAAACAATAACTTTACCTACCCATGCCTAAACCATGATAAAAATTTCGTCAAATGTATGGTAAACATGATAACTACATGTCCTGAATGCATATCTGATCATAAGGGTCTTAACTCCATATGAGAATAACCAAGAATGTTCAATTCCCTGTCAAGCTAGTTGTAACAACACATGTTAGCCCATGCATTCATTAACTTATAAAATCATGAACAAGAACCATAGCTAGAGCACATCATAGAGCCATGCATATAACCAACATAAAAGCAAATCAGGAACCATGAAAATTTTTCCATATAATTAACAAAACAAAAATTACATGTTCTCATTAATCACGAATATAAAATATCTCATATTAACATATACAAAATCCAACCAAGTTAGGGACTTCCACATACCACCCAACAAGATATTGGGTTGAACCAAATATTTCTTTTAGCCAATCACCCATATTCCATATTCCAAGCATGAATGTCGGATATCATGGGATAAGCCAAGAAAAAATCAAACAAGGAAACCATAGGTTAAACCGCCTCCACCCTCAAGCTACCATGATCTCACCTAAACATGTCCCGAGATCAAAAAACCAAATCAAGCTTGGATGCCTCATAATTCCCAAACTAGATTTCTTTCATAGTACTCATAATAATATATGTGACTATGTGACTACATTAATTAGCATTGAGAGTGGACAAATTAGGGTTGAACTTGAAATATATAAATGAAGGGATGGATGGAATAATCTATAACATCCATGTATGTGTATGTTGTAACATTTTATATTTTAACTACCATGACTATAGCATCATTCATATTTTACCTAGTTAAGGTATGCTATAAATGTTGCATATGGGATAAAAGATATAATATGACATCGTGTAAGGGCTCCATGTCACAACCATATTGATTGTAAATGGTGAACTACTCTTAGGTTCAAGCCATGCCATGTCTAATGTGTTCAAGGTTAACATAATTTTAGAAAAAGCCATATTAATGGTATTGTATTTATGAAGTTCCACCATAAAGGATGAACCGTTTTGTTGCATACAAATGATATTCTTACATATGAACTTAAATCTCTCAATGATACACAAATGTATGATGAATCCTTCCTCATTAATCCAAATATTGTTTCATTTCCATGAGTGGGAAAACCCTATCAACATTGTTAGCTTCATGTATAATCCTTGGTTATTCTATCAGCAAAACATTGGACATTAGTAGAAGAAGTTTTTATGTTTTCTCTTTCTTAGGCATATGGTGAGTGATTCACCTAGGTTATTCCTTGACATCATGAAAATAATTCATGCCTTAGTTGGTTTTCTAGTGTTGCAGGTTGATGTTCCTCCCATACATTAGGATATGTGAAATTTTGTTTATGTTTGTCATTTGTAATTTATTAGTTTATAATATTTCTAATCCATGACTTTTCATGTTTCTTCCATCAAAATTTATCATCATACAAATATGATGGAGGCAAAGAAAGGGTGGTTGTTGTCAAGGTAAACAAAATGAGAAACCCTTTTCAATGAACAAATTTTACTCTAATTACATGCTTTCCTTGGTTCAATACCCTTGTAACTCGTAAGTAATACTAACCATTTCTATTGAATTAAAAAGATGTACATTGTATATTATATAGTAACATTAATACTGGGTATTGACATTCATGAACTTCTACTTTATTTAGCTCATCTCATTTTATTTTCTTCAGGTTATGAATATAAAATAATATTATTCTTTATGCACATTGCAATTGCTATAAGCATTAAACACTTGTATGCTTTCTATTCTCTTACATGCACATCTTCTTCAATCCAAATATAGGATTTAAAACATCTTATTTAGAATTACTCTATGTAAATGAAATATTTGTTATGATTACCAAATGGAAATCTAGAATATACATTCCAAATAAAATATATAGATACATAATTATAAAAAGAACTTATTCAACATTATTTGATGCACCATGTTCCTCTTTATTATAGTCACCAATCATTCAAGATACTTTGTTTTATCAGGACACCCCATAGCTTATACAATGAGTTTGTTGGGAGATAACCAGGATTGTTTGATTCCTTAAAAAATTTTCCCTAAGACTCTTATCATGGTACTCATGCTAGAAAATTTTGTCCCTGCCTTTTCTCCTTAGTCTTATTATGATAATGGTCTCTTTGTTCCCTAGAGATTGCAACCTAACACTTCTAGAATACTCCCAAAAGCTAACTAGCTCTCTTAATTTTCTTTTAAAGTGCATGTACATTGTGGATACACTTCTCTACCTCCCTAGCATACATGAATTTTTCCAATTTAGATATTTTCTAAGAATTTAATGCCATTACCTAACCACTTTTAGAAACTGGTTATGTGGCCCTGTGTTTTTGCTTACCTATCTTTCCTTACCCCCTAGTAGGGAATACTAATTTATTGTCTCTTGGCGCCTAGCGAAATTAGCTGTGAAAAAAAAAACCAATGTCCCTCCTAGAAACTCATAACCTATTATATTCTCACATGTTGCATCAAATGGTGTTTAAGTAATTCTATTTATCAATAATTATTTACAATCATCATAGTATCAAAACAATTTCTCAAATGCCACTTTCAAATAGTCAACAACAATTGAAACTAGGGGTATTTCATTTCTCCCCCCCCACCCCCCCCCCCCCCCCCCCCCCCCCCCCCCCTCTTATAACAAACAATATCCCCATTGTCCCTTCGAAAACATATAAGTTTTGTAATAGGAAAGGATATGCTTCTTTCAGAGCATCTTCCATTTCTAATGTGGCCTTCTCAAGACTAAACCGTTGCCACCTCACCATGACCCAATCAATGAACTTATTTCATAACACAATATGTTTTCTATCTAGGATACACATTAGTTCCACTTGGAACTTTCCCTTAGGTTCCACTTGGACAACATTCCAATCAATTATGTGAGTAGGATCAATTATATATATTTCTTCCACAATGAAACACAAAAAACATTATAAATCTTAACCTTTGTTGGTAAGGCCAACTAATAAGAAACTCGGCCTATCATGGCTAATATTTCAAATGGTCCACAAAATTTGGGAGTTGATTTAAAACAAATACCCAATCGTAATATACTATTTTTGGGATTTACTTTTAGATACACATGATATCCTACTAGAAATTCCTTATTTTTTCTCTTTGAATCTGCATATATTTTTTGGTGATCCTTTTATATTTTTAGATTCTATCTTTCTTATTGTGCTATCTACTCCATTTCCCTAAGAGAATATAGTCCTAATAGTATCATGTCCATAGGGTTATCCCAAGTGATAGGAGTTCTAAATTTTTATTCCATACAACACTTCAAATGGGCTCCTCCTCAATGAGCTTTGATAACCATTGTTATATGAAAATTCCCCCAAAGGTAAGTAGTCTTCCCATTTAGTTTTTCAGTTGATCACATAAATTATTAACATATCCTCTATGATCGATGGGTCCTCTCAATGTTTCCATCTATATTTGAATGGCATGATTTATTGAAATTAATTTGAGTTTCTAATCCATCAAACAAGGCCTTCAAAAAATTTGAAGTCAATTTTGTATCTTTGTTCCAAATAATCGATTTGGATTTCCATGTAGCCTAAATATTTCTCTCATAAAAATGTTTGCACTATTATAAACCTTATGTGTGTAATTAACGTGGATGAAGTGAGCTGCTTTAGTCAAATTATCCACAAAAAATGTTATTGATTCATGTTGCCTATTTTTTCTAGTGAATCTAATAATAAAACATACAAATATTACTTCACATTTCCACTCTGGGATCAGTACAGGTTGTAAGAGTCTAATTAGGTGTTTAAATTCAGATTTTACTTGCAAACATTCTAGGCACCTAGCAAATTACTTAGCTATTTCAGTCCTCATACATGGCCAATAATATTCATTTTTAATGGTTGTAAGTGTTTTTTGATAACCTAGATTACTGGAAAAGGGTCCTTTATGATGTTCATCTAGAATGAGATTATTTATTTATGCCATATGTGGTATATAGAGCCTAATATTGTAGTATAATAGGCCATCCTCCATTACACTATATCCCTTCTCTATCATTTATGCACTATGACTTTGGCATTTTCACTCAATTTTTCGCAATTTTCATCTGAAATGTATGCATATTTGACTCCATTTTTTATATTCGATTCATAATTAATGGGGGAGTTTTCATGAATTATATTGTTTTCTCTACTTAATGCATATGATAGCTTTATTATGCTTAATTTCAATTCATATTCACTGATAAAATAAAACTACCTTACTTGTCTTGCATTTAAGTTTTGCTGGTCAAAGATATACTTTAAAGTAATATATTTGACATTAACATGAATTTTATCCCCCAAAAATAGTTTCACTACATTTTTAAATCATGGATTGCAGTGAGTTCTAAGTCATGTGTGACATAACTCTCATTTTCCTTTAATTCCCTTGACTTATAACACACCACATGACCATTTTGTAAAATAAATAACCCTAGTCCCTCCTTGGATGGATTTTTCACACTACAAAATCCTTATAATGATCTATTATATTTAATATAGGTGCAATTGTAAGTAGTTGCTTCAATTTCTAAAATCTTTCTTGATGTTTAGGGGCCTAGTCAATTTTGTTCTCCTTTTTTGGGAATGATGTTATAGGGTATGTTATCTTCGAAAATTCCTCTACAAATCTCTTGTAGTTTCCAATAATACTCATAAATGGCCTCACGTCAATAACATTTTTGGGAACTAGCTAGTCCATTATAACCTTAATCTTTTCTAGATTCGCTTAAATTCGATCTTCAAATATTACATGCCCCAAGTATTGAATTCTCCTCTAATAAAAGGTGTACTTGCTAAACTTATTTTATAAATGATGCTCCCTGTTCCAATAATACATGCCTTAAATGTTTTTCATATTCTATCTCATCTTTAGAATATACCAGAATGTCATCTATGAAGATTATAAAAACATTGTCTAGGTACTTACTAAATACGTTATGTATTGAGCACATGATAATAGTAAATGCATTAGTAAGTACAAATGGTAACACCAAAAATTTATCATTTTCTTGCCTTGCTATAAAATTTGTCTTACAAATATCATCGTCCTTAACATCGATATGATGGTATCAGATTTCGAGGTCTTTTTTGGAAAATACCTTTGCATCTCTTACCTCATCAAATAAGTCATATATTTTGTGCAAAGGGTACTTATTTTTAATTGTAATTTTGTTAAGTTGTCAATAGTAAATAAAAATTCTAAAAAGAGTGGCAAAAGAAGAAGCCAATACCGGAAAATGGAGAGCGCTAGCGAACTTTCCCTTGCCCTAGGGTTTCTACTCCCAAACGTTGCCGCCGCTCACTGGATCGCACCATCCTGGTGCTGCTGCCATGGAATCGAATGCAAGGAGGCTTCCGTGGCAAGAAGGAATGGGTTTTTTCTCATACGCAGCCATGTAAAGAACGAAATGGTATCTGTTGCTTGGGAACGATTTCCCGCGGAAGTATTTTCTTGGGTCCCCTGCAAACCTACCGAGCGAACGACCTGTGCGATACGCTGTCCATTATTCTCTGACTGTGTGCCATTACAGGAATGGTGCGCTCTACAGCAGGTGACAGATACGGCAGCCAAAGCTCCATGGTCGACTATCTGCGTGGAGGCACGAAGATGCGGTCGGGCCTTTATTTTTTTTGGACGCTGTCTCATTTTTCTCCATGCCTTTGCCCGCAGATTTACACCCATGGCTATTTCTGCATTGTGCTTCCACATGCAGAAGCAGTTTCGCCGAGATCTGGAGCCAGCTCTGAACCCCAGTGAACTCACTGAACTAAGCTCGATTTCTCACTCTGGCAGACGGGATCCTTCTCTTCCTCAGAAAATGACTTTTCAGATTCAAATAATTCTTCTGACGGGAAAAACCCTGCTCCTTGGGGTCCAACCCTCTTCTACAGTGCGCCATCTCTCAGATATCCTCAAGAAAAGGCTGGGAATCCCTTCCTCCCTTCTGTGGCTCCTCTTTGCAGGTAAGCAGCTTGACAACAATATGCCTCTTTCCTTTTACAAGATTGAAAGAAATGCCACAGTGATCCTATCACTTCGGCTAAGGGGAGGTGCCATAGGGCAACCCTCCGCCGCTAAGGGTTTTTCATATAAATATGCGGTTCATGCTCAACCTGCCAAGAAGTCTGCCCAACCAGCTGAGGCTCCCAAACCTTTCTTGGTGGAAAAAATGGACGAAACCCCTGCCATTGAAATCACTCATCCATATCTGGATGATCAATACCAGACATTTGCAGAATCAGCTATCATCTGGAAATTTAATGGACTATGGCCCCGTACTGCCGATCTATACCAGTGGATCCACTCCACTTAGAACAACAATAGCAAAGTATTCTTATGTTCGAAAGGCTTCTTTATTGTAGTCTTTGCCTTCAATGAAGACTACCAGAAAGCCTTAACGGGAGGCCCTTGATTCTGGGGTTCAGCTGGACTTTTTCTCACCCCATGGTTCCCAGATTTCGACCGCTCTACTGCTGTCATCACCAAGCTTCCCATCTGGGTCAGGCTTCCAAATCTCCCTGCGCATATTTGGCATTTTTCTGTCTTTCAAGCAATCAGAGACACCTTAGGTAGCTTCCTGGAAACAGACACATCAAGGGGAGAGAAAGGAATATATACCTTTGGCAGAATTTGCGCGGAAATTGATATTAGCAAAGGGCTACCAGATCATATCATCCTTAAAGTTGGGGACTTCCATTGGACACAAACTTTGGACTATGATAACACGGCCTTCAGGTGTCGCCATTGCCATCAGATGGGGCATCTCCAGAACACATGCGCAACGTTCCTCGACAAAAAGAAGAACCCCAATCGCAAATCCAAATCCAAGAGCTGGAAACCTTGTGATAGACCCCCTATGGATGATATGGAGTTCTCTAGCTCTGATGAGGAGGATACTGATGTGGAAGAGGAGAATTTGGAGCATCCGAAGGACCCGCCCTCAGCCCGCCCCGATGATTATTTTGCGCCTCTGATCTCACAGAAACACTCTCATGAGTCTTTTTCTTCTGATTCAGACAAGGAGACTCCTCCTTTAGCTCAAAATAGCCTACAAGTGGTTCTGGTCCAGCCAGATCAGAATGGTTGGGTCAAAGTCAGTAAAAAGAAAGGGAAAAAATGTCGAATGGGAGATTTGAGCCATGCTGGGTAGACTCCTTTGTCTAGCTCGTTCTTTTCTGTTCTCTTTGTTATCTTTTTCTCATGCTGTAGATGCTCTATGGGATCGAGGTTGATACTTTATCATTTCCGGTTCCCTTGCTTTTTAGCTTTGCTTCTCTACAAGCTCTGATTGTACCATATTTCTTTTCTTAATAGATTTAGTCTTATTCAGAAAAAAAAAAAAATAGTAAATAAAAATTCTATATATATCATCTTTCTTCTTAACAAACAAAATTGGTGTTCTCCACAGTGGCACACTTGTTGAAATAGGTAAGTAGGTTCGGCCTTCATAAGGTTTTGGGGTTGTCATAGAGTCAAGGAGTCAATTGAGTCATTGTAATAAATGAAATACCCCATGGGGCATATTGTATTATGTTTAGAGAATTTATTTGAGACATAAAATGTGTCAATGAATCCATACAAGGAAATTCAACCTAAGCAGATGAAAATTCAGCCTAAATAGTGAGAAGTCTACCTGATTAGTGCTCCTCAAATAAGCCTATATATAGGAGCTCAACCTCATTTTAAGAAGGCGTCCATCAAGTTTGTTAAAAGCATACATCATGACAAGGAAATAAGCCTAAATTCTAGATAAGAAGAGGAGAAGAGAAAGAAAAGTTTCTAGGATTAAATTGGGCCATATTATTTCACATGTGCGAGTACTTAGGGCATCATTGTGACTTCATTAAGGCTGAATTCTAGATTTATCAAGAATATGGGCTTTGGTAACAAGAAGACCTACTTTAGAAGATGATTTATCAAGGAAGAGGAAGCATAAAACGGGAGGGAGAAAGAAGGTCATTTCAAACATAAATATACAAAAACATGCAAGAATCATAGATTTTAGGAACGGTTGAAAAGTGTAGACCTAAAGCAGAATTCAAGAATATAAAGTGAGGCTAAAATATAAATATTTGAAGCTATTTCAAACTTCGGTTGACTTTGTGAAGTACAAGCACATCAAAATAATAAGTTGACCCGGTCCTGGATGGATTTTGGCTAAGGGTCATACGTTTTTAAATTCGTCATTCGAAGATTCTATAATAAGAGAATAAATGTTTTGAGTTTTCCTCTCAAGAGGAGATGTTTTGGCGCTAACTAGTAGCCTTTATTTTGTGTCCTGTTGTCTCATTGATCTTCATTGTTTGGTAGTTTTTTTATAATAAAATAACACTATAATAATAAATATAAGAATAAGTTAATTACAATTACATCAATTTAAATAAAATAACATCAAAAAAAATTATTAAACCAAGAGAAATCACCCTAATTTAGTTTCCCTTGATTTCTCAACATGGTACCATAGCTAAGGTGACAAAAACAAGAAGAGGTAGCTTGAATATAATCCACTTGAATAAGTATACATAAATACCGATCACAAGGAGAGAATCAAGGAGGACTATCCATATCAACACAAGTATCATATCATCTATAAGGAACAACACTTTAAGGAGGAAGATGATCTCAAAGACCCTACCTCCATTCAAATAAGGATTCTACACTTGAAGAATTCCTAGTAAGTTTACACATTCTAAAATTATCAACCAAAAGAAGAAAGAAGAGAAATTCATCATCAAATAAAATGAATATCCCTCTCATTTAAGAAAGGATCACATCTCAATCATCCTTTAGTACAATCATCAAGCAATTATCATCAAGGACACATCTTCAATTGTTAACAACAAACAAGTAGTAGAAGTAAACATCATCAAGAAGGCATCAAGTTGAAGATATCATCATCAAAGGAGAATATTCACTTGACAAGTAAGTATTCTTTATTTTTGGGTATCAATATACAAATTACCTTGCATGTAAGAAGAGAATATATTTGATCCTCATAATAAATGAAGTTAGTGAATATGTCATGGGATAAATCACCAAAACATCTCAAGGATAATCTAAAGCACTATCAAAGTACATAAAAAAAGAAATAACGGCTCAAAGAATCCTTAGTGATTCAATCAAGGATTCCCTTATCTCTTATCTACCGAAGTTGCAAAAAATGAAATAGATCTATGAAAAGCTTGTAGAATTGTTCTTGTATGTACTACCTGAGAGATTATATCATTGAGAATTGAATTATACAAGGTGAAGGTATCAAATGAAGAATGGGTAGCATCATACCTTATGAGGATATCTAAAATAAGATACCAACTACAAGAACTAGGATAAATAATATATGGTCGAATGATGACCAGCATTGTGCTCAAAGAACTACCTGATGGATGGGGAAACTTTGTATAAAGTATTTATGGAAATAAGGAAACAACCCCATTCAATGATCTATGGTCATTATGAAAAATTAAAGAAACCATTTTGAAGGAAAATAGCGATCTTGGATCAAGTGAACCAACTTAAGAATTTGCAACTATGGAAATGAAGAAAGAGAAATTTGGAAAATTTGAGTCTTGAAATAAGTTTCAGAAGAAAATAGACATGTATAAGATTCAATGCTATGAATTTAATGTATATGTAAATTTCAAAATGAATTGTCCTAAACTCAAGAAGGACAACAAGAAGAGAAAGGAAAGAAATGAATCCCATGTCACCGAATAAGTATAAGAACTTGAAAAGATGAAAACAAAGGAGAGAGTGAAAGACGTTTACTATCTCAAAGATAAACTCCTCCACTTAGTTATTTTTAGTTTGTAAAAAATAACAGTCATTATGGAAATGATCACGAGTATGATAGGATGCATTATATTTGAATTGTGATGACATCATCATAAAGGCATGGAAGGATAATAAAAGTCTATATGGTTGAATCAGTCATAGTGCATGATATAAAGGAAGTAGTTCATGGAACCTTTATCGATAGCATAGAATAATTAAGTAGTTTACATGGTTGGAGTAATCTAGAAAAGTAAGAATATAACATTTTTGGAAAGAAAAATTTTCATAATGAGGATCATCAAAGATCCTCCATTGGAATATTTGTTAAAATATTCACCTCTACTAAAAAGAAGCAATTAATAGTCTACATTCCACCTTGTGTGGAATCCATAATTTATAAGGATGATGGCTTGATGACAAAGATGTTCAAAATGTCAAGTTGATTGGATTAATCTCATCTTCAAGCTCGGAAAGGAAGCTGGTAGAAGTAAGTTTAGGTGACCAAGAGAAGGAAGAGGTATGTATTTTTTTGATAGATAAAGTCATGTCATCATAGGGATGCAGATAGAATGGTTGAATGCTCTATATCATGAGCATGATTAAGAAACAAGGGACTCTTCATTATGAATGATACATGATGGTATGAATATGATGTACCTTGAACTCTTTTACATATTGAGAAGATGAAATCAACATAATATGACCTCATGAAGAATACGAGGTGGTTTTTGTCTATGGTTCCTATAATAAAGGAACTATGTATAGAAGATCCTTAGGAATCGATATGAAAAGAAGGTAAAAGAATATTTCATGAAATATAGTCAGATAAGCGATCAACATCTAATAGCAATAAGGATTAGCTATGACATCTCCATGGAAAAGGTATGAAGGCCCTTATATGTATGCTGGAAACACAAAACCTTTGTAATATATGTCATGGAGATGTATTCATACATGTACAAGACACTAATATTACAAGAAGAAAATTTCATGATAAAAGGCCACCATAAAGAGGTAATATTGATTTGATGTTCACTTTTTATTTTTGAAAAAATCTTGCTAGGATGAAACAAGGCTACCAAAATAGGGTTTTAGAATGTCACCTACAACTAGTACCCTTGAGACTAGATGGAAGATCCTAAAATAATGATGACTTGGAAGAGGCAGTTTTATAAAGGATAGCTAGACATAGAATTGAAGGTCACTTCCCGATAAAGAAAAGGAAGGAATGACTATTGGTTAAACACTATGTTTTGTTAAAAATGAAGTGATGAAGAAGATGGTTGATGCCCTACGAATAAGTTTTAGAAGAATATGGATCCATGATGAAGAAGTTGGAGTTCATCCATGTGATGATGCTGAAAGGAGTAGCTCTACAAGCAATTTATAGTACCAAGATCTCCACTGAAAGAAATTATCTATTGTTGGTAAACAAATCCCATGCTAAGAGGGAGCTTGGACAAGTTCCTAGGTAATAGGGAACTTTTACATATTCATTTTATAGGAATGAATAAATCCTCCATAGTTGAGAGGGAGAGATAGAAACATCATTATTATATCCATGCTATGAAGAAATATTGGAGGATTGGATAAGAATCTAAATTCTGATACTCTTTGAGGATGCGGTAGGGAATCCAATAAGTAACAGTAATCGAAGAGGAAATTCCATGAGGATGTGTAAATTCAAGATGGGAATGATCCTAGAAGGAAATATATTGTGAACATTCATATGGGGTATGTTCCTTGAGGGAAAATGATGATAGCATCTACAGGTCATTGTCTCCCAAATATTGTGGTCTAATATTGTGGAGAGAGATGCACTGATATAAGCTTATAAGATAGCTTATGAGATGGCTTACCAATACGACTCTTCTCATGAGAATTATTCAGTATGAGATTGTCCAAGTGCCTTTTATGTTTTATGAATACCTCTCCAGTTAAGGAGTGTTGAAATAGGTAACTGGGTTTGGTTTTCATAAATACGAAAAGTACTCTTGTTTCTTGTATATTGTAAAAAGAAAAAAAATTTATTATTATTATTTTTGTAGCATGAGTTTCATGCTCAAGGTAAATTTTATCTATATCTCAAGCACCCATTGAGTGCTTCTAAGGTTTTCATAGAGTCAAGAAGTCAATTGAGTCATTGTCATATATAAAATACCACATTAAGATTCTTGTATTATGTTTAGAGAATTTATTTGAGTTATAAAATGCATTAAAGACTCCCTCTAAGAAAAGCCAATCTAAGAAGAGGACAATTCAACATAAAAAATGAGAATTTGCTCTCATAAGGGCTACTTAAAGAAGCCTATATACAGGAACTCAAACTCATTTGAAGAAGGAATCCATCAAGTTCATTAAAAGCACACATCAAGACAAGAAAAGAAGCCTAAAGTTTAGTAACAAAGAGGAGAAGAGAAAGAAAAAATTTTAGGATTGTTTTAGGATATATTATCTCACACATGTGAGGATGTAGGGAATCATTGTGACTGTAGTAATATTGAATTGCAGAGTTTTCAAGAAGCCAAATTTTGGTACCAAGAAGACCTACTCTGGAAGCCACGTTATCAAGGAAGTGGAAGAACATCAAGAGAGGGAGAGAGGAGATCATTTAAGACATTAATATACCGACATGTGCAAAAAATAGAGATTGCAGGAAAAACCGAAAAGTGTAGACCTGAAGCAGAAGTCGAGAATCTGATGTGAGGTTGAAATCTCAGGAGTTGAAGCTAATTGGACTCGGGTTCACTTTGCGAAGGACAAGCTCATCAAGAAAAGTTGATGAATTTGGAGTGGAGGGATATTTGATAAGGTTCTTATGTATTGGAGTTCTTCATTTGAATATTATATAAGAAGAGAAGAATTCTTGTGGGTTTTCCTCTCAAGAGAAGAGGTTTTGGCCCTAGCTAGCAACCTATACTTTGTGTCCTCTTGTCTCGTTGATATTCTTTGTTTGGTATTTGTTTGATGATAAAACAAAACTATAATAATAAAGATGACAATAATTTAACTAAAAGTACATCATGTTAAGCAAAAGAACATCACAAGAAGTTATCAAAGTAAGAGAAATCACTCTAATGTAGCTAACCTTGATTTCTCAACAACGCTAGGTAGAATATACTTATTTTACAACATCTTTTGAAGCTTCATTTCCAACTCCAGTATGTTAGGTACACTCATTTTATAAGTTTCTTTAGATCATGGCACTAATCAAGGCATTAAATTTATGGTAAAATCTATGTCTCTTTGGAGTCAATCCCAAAATTTCTTCAAGAAAGACATCCTAATATTCTTTGATAACTACATATCCCTACAAAGCTATTTTTTCATTTTAAGATGGAAAATATACAAGTTATATTGCATATATTTTATGCCTTTTTCTTCTACACTTATTTAATTGTATTATTGTTATCTATCTAATGGTAAATCATCTTGGAATAACTTTAACTACTCGAGCCCTTCCTTCATCATCTTCATAGGTGAAAGTTTTCTCTAAATAGTTTAGGATGAATTTATGCCTTTCCAACCAGTCAATCCTAATAATAATATCTCAAAATACCAAAGGAAGTACATTTAAGGTACATTTTAGTCTCCAACTCACCCATAGGTAAAGAGAAGTTTGGTACTAACTCAATAACTTTCCCTTTTTCCTCTGTGGCTAGTTGTACCACCCAAGGCTTTTGAATTTTGTTTTTCCTATCTTATAATTTTATACTAAATTAGGTGAAATGTAAATCAACATAGCTCTTGGGTCAATTAAAATAGAAATAGTTTTGGTTATAAGTTTACCTTCCACTTTCATCATATATGGTTGGTGATCTGCTTATTGATTTTTTAGTGCAACCTTAATCCTATAGATGCTCCTTGAAATGTATTGTATTATGGTTTCTTCCTCAACATTCTTTACATTTTCCTTGTCCATATTTTAAAAATGGAAATTCCTAGCCAAGTGTGGTCTATTACATTCCCAACACTTAATAGGTTCCCTGGATTTTACTTGAGCCGTTTTGTCTTCTAGTCCTGTTGTATTGGTTCCATTTTGAGCTATGATGAAGTTATACCCTTATTATAATTTCTCCCTTGAAACCATATAGATGCATAACATGAGGATGGCTTCTTGAATCCATTCTTTATTAGGTCAGGTATGTCCCTCTTTTGATTATACCATAGTTTTTGGTTTCTCATATTTTTTTTAAACTATTAATAATATAATTTTTCTTTCCTTATGGCATCCTTTGTGGTTTCTTGTTTTCAAATCCAACATGGTTTCTATCAGCTGATTGAAATCAACTTAAAAATATTTGGACTAGCTCCTTTTCTTCTTTGAGATACATGGCATATCTAAGTAGCTTAAAAATATTGGAAATAAATTCCTCCATAGTTTAATTTCCTAGTTTCAAATCATGAAGCTCTTTGTCATTGTCACCATAATATCATTTAGTCAAATATTATTTTTTAGATAATTTTTAAATTGTTTCCATGATAGGTCCTTCTCTTTGATTCCATAGGCTACTTTGATGTTCTTCCACATGATTAATGCTTCACAATTCATTCGGTTAGTTACTAATTTTGCCTTTAAATTTGACGCAGCAATAAGGTGAATTTGGATTCCAAGGAGAAGTTGGTCAACTGTGACGTGGCCCTGGTCGCATTCTCTTTCGTTTTTCCTACTGTGGTCTTTTTATTCTCCCGGAAATTTTATTTATCAAATTTTAGAAAATTTGATAAATAAATATAATTGGCAGCTTTTGAAGGTTATAGGTAATCCCCGGCTAATATCTTATTTCCAACCTTAAAATCAAAGTTATAACTCCCCGCACCTTATATGATATCCCAACACCTTATAGCTAATAATTAAACCTTCGGGCTTTATAATTGTACTCCATTATTTGTAAACAGAACATTATAATAGAGCTTTTGAACCGGCACCACCTATACATACGTATGCACCGTACCTTAGTTAACCTCCGGCCTCTTTTATTAAAATTCACACATCTTCAACAAAGAGCCACCGTCCAATCGCCTTCTCTCAGTCAATGGCCTGTATAAATTTCTCTCGGCGACCTCGTATTGACGTTAACGCGCAAAATGAATACGGAAAGGCGGTTTCTCCATGGTCCAATCTTGCCACGCGTCGGTTCCTCTATGGAATCGCTCCTTGTCGAGGGAATACCACTTAGCCCCGAAAGGTGGTGCGGAATGGGAAAACTGCTCTTGGAAACCCACTTGTGGTTTTGCTACAGGGAGTGACCGCAGTTGTACGTTTGGGTTGCGCTCTCCTATGTATATTCTCGTTTATTAACTTCGGGTTAAATCTCCGGTTGCGAAGTTCAATTAACACAAAAAAACGTAAATTTCTTTATTTCGCGGGATTCCATTACCATAAACAGAGTTCCACGGCTAGTATCACTGTACAGACCTCGCCTGTGGTCAGGGTAGATTTACAGGGTTATTCAAACAACTTGCGAGAATTCAAAGACAGGGAAACGAAATTACCAGTATACAATCGCCTCACAACTAAATGAAATTCCTCACAATTTACATTCCAAGATAATTAGAAAATCAACAGAACTGAAATCCATTTAATTGGAAGCAATCGACAATGCACAGAGTTTCACTACAGAAATCTCTCTTCTACCCTTTCCTCGCCTTTTTTTTCAATGCATCCGAGGATTCAATTTATATACATTATAGTGTGACTATTCGGTTCCTCTGCGAGGACCGTTTCAGAAAACCAACAGTCTAGTTACACTAATTCAACTAACTAACATATGACAATTGGACTAACTGGACTATTCGACTCCTACAACTCTAACTATTCTGAAATAAAATAGTCAGCTGAGGTATTGACACCTAGCTGTCACAATCTTGATGATTTCGAACCCTCCTAGCCACAACATGTGGACAACACCTCCTACATTGCTGGCTAGAGTCTAATACCCCTGCATCAGACTCCTGAGGGAGATCTTCTTCATGGGCTCCTGTCCATGAGCTCGTCCACTGATCTGCCTATCTTCTGCAACATTCCTTCAGTCATCCAAGTGGCATATTCCTCTAGTTTATCCCTCCATTTGATCAGGTACTGAAAGTACTCTTGTCCTCTGGTCCTTCTGAATGGCCTTCTATCCAATATCTTCTCTGGTTGCAATGGTTGTGCCGAAGGTAGTTGTTCTTTCCACTCAATCTGTTCCTTCTCTGCTGTTCCTTCTTCTGCACCATCATCCTCATACTTGTACAAATCTGCAACATTAAAAATGGGAGATATTTCAACATCAGGTGGAAATTCAATCTCATAAGCATTTGCAGAAAAATTTCTAAGTATCTTGCATGGCCCAATCTTTTTGTACTGCTTCTTTGGGAACCTCTCCTTTCTCAAGTGTGCCAAAACCTGATCTCCTACTTCAAAATGAACTTCCTTTCTGCTCAAGTCTACTCTGCTTTTGTATTTGATGCTGATGCCTTGTAATTGCTGCTTCACTTGTTCGTGTATGGCCTGGATCTCTAAAGCAAATTCCTCACCATCTGCACTCCTTATCTCTGCTCTTCCCAGATTTCTTAATTCTGATATCCCTCTGGGGTGCATTCCATAAACAATATGAAATGGACTCTACCCTGTGCTCTTGTTTGGTGAGTCATTGTATGCATATTCTGCCTGGGGAAAAATATGGTCCCACTGCTTGGGATGCTCTCCTGCAAGACTTCTCAACAAATTTCCCAGACTTCTATTCACTAACTCAGTCTGTCCATCAGTCTGGGGATGATAAGCTGAGCTGAAACTCAGTTTGGTACCAAGTTTCTTCCACAATGTCCTCCAAAAGTGACCCACAAATCTGGTGTCTCTGTATGAAACAATACTCTTGGGCAAACCATGTAGTCTAACAACTTCTTTGAAAAACAAGTTAGCAACATGGGTGGCATCACTAGTTTTATAACATGGAATAAAATGTGCCATTTTGGAGAATCTGTCCACCAAAACAAAGACTGCATCATTCCCCCTCTGATTCTTGGGTAATCCTAGAACAAAATCCATACTCACCATGTCCCAAGGCCTGGCTGGAATAGGCAAGGGAGTGTACAATCCTGCATTCTGGCTCCTTCCTTTAGCATACTGGTAGATTTTGCAATTCCTCACAAACTTATCCACTTCTGTTCTCATCTTGGGCCAGAAATAAAAGTGACTCAACTGGTCATAAGTCTTATCAGTACCAAAGTGTCCAGCAAGTCCTCCACTATGCTTCTCCTTGATCAAATTTTCTCTCATGGAACATTTTGGTACACATAATTGGCTTCTTCTGAATAAAAAGTCCTCCTGCAAGAAATAATCCAGCCATAGGCTTCTATTTGTTAAGACAGGGTTACTACATGCCTCAAATGCTTCCTTAAAATCTAGATCTGTTTTATACAATTCCCTAAGAAAATCAAATCCTGCAACTTCAAAATTAGTTTCTTGCACAAGCATGTGTCTCCTACTCAAAGCATCAGCTACTTTATTGGCTTGGCCACTTATATGTTTCAAGACAAAATTAAAACTTTGGAGGTACTCAACCCATTTAGCATGCTTATGTTTCAACTTGGGCTGTTGTACAATATACTGCAAAGCATGATTGTTAGAATATAATACAAATTCCTTGGACATCAAATAATGTCTCCACTTCTTCAGTGCCTGAACAATTGCATAGAATTCCTTCTCATAAGAGGAATAATTTCTCCTGGTGTCATTTAGATTTTCACTGAAATAGGCTACAGGCCTATCATCCTGACTCAACACGGCTCCAATGGCCTCTCCACTGGCATCACATTTTACTTGAAATGGTTTAGTGAAATCATGCAGAATCAAAACAGGCTTCTCTGTTATATTTTTCTTCAAAATTTTAAAATTTCTTTCTGCTTCAGCAGTCCACTTAAATGGCTGTTTTCTCTTCTTTATTGTTTCAATTATGGGTGCATTAATCTTACTGAAGTTTCTTATGAACTTTCTGTAGAAACTAGCAAGTCCATGGAAACTTCTTACCTCAAAAACATTCCTGGGTGAAGGCCACTCCACAATTGCCTTAACCTTTTCTGGGTCCATCTTCAATCCTTTTGCAGAAACAACAAAACCCAAATACACAAACTCTTCTTTCATGAATGAGAATTTCTTCAAATTTATCAGCAGTTTCTCTTGGTGCAGCTTCTTCAAAACATGATTAAGATGCCTTAAATGTTCTTCTTTAGTTCTGCTGAAAACTAATATATCATCCAAATATACTATGATTAATTTACCAATGAATTCCTTCAATACTTCATTCATAAGTCTCATGAAAGTGTTGGGTGCATTTGACAACCCAAAAGGCATTACCATCCATTCATACAGTCCTTCATTTGTTTTAAAGGCAGTTTTCCACTCATCACCCTCTCTTATCCTAATTTGATGGTATCCACTCTTCAAATCTATCTTTGAGAAATATTTAGCACCACTCAAATAGTCCATTAAATATTCAATTCTAGGCAAAGGGAATCTGTACGTGATTGTGATCTTATTAATTGCTCTGGAATCAGTACACATCCTCCAGCCTCCATCTTTCTTTGGGCTCAAAACCGCTGGTACTGCACATGGACTCAAACTTTCTCTAATCAGTCCTTTGTCCACCAACTCCTGCACTTGTCTCCTGATCTCCTCATTTTCCTTGGGAGTCATTCTGTAGGCTGCCTTATTTGGTAGATTTGAACCAGGGATAAAATCTATCTGATGGCTGATCTTTCTCACAGGTGGCATCTCATCAGGCAAATAATCCACAACAATGTCATAGAAATCATCTAACATTTCTTGGATTTCTACTGGCAAATCAGAAATATTTGTAGAAGTAAGGACTACTTTAGGTTTGCAAACTAAAGCAAATCTTACCTCTTCTTCTTCTATCTGCTGCAGATATTCCTTCCCGCTCAGCAACAATGTCTTTGGATCAATCACTTTGCTGGATGGCTCTCCTTCTTCCATAGGTATCAATGTATGGTGTACCACATCTTTGAAGAACTTGTAAGTGTTCTTCTTGCCATCATGCACTGCTTCCCTGTCAAACTGCCAAGGTCTACCACCAGTATGTGACACACATCCATGGGCATTACATCACACAAAACCTTATCTTTGTATTTGCCCATTTGCAGCTCTATCTCACACTATTATTTTACAATCAGTTGGTGCCCTTTATGCAGCCAGGACACCCTGTAGGGAGTTGGATGCTCCCTTGTCTTCAATTTCAACTTCTCTATTACCTCAGTGGAAACCAGATTGTCTGTGCTGCCACTATCAATGACTAGCTGGCAGCATTTCCCCTGGACTTTGCATATGCTCCTAAACAAAGTATTCCTTTGTGCAGGCTCAGTGACCTCTTTGGTTTGTTTCAATAGGACCTTATTAACCACCAAGAACTCCCCCCTCTCTGGTAGAATTTCTTCTTCAATTGCTGCCTCTTCTCCAGACTAGGCAACAATAGCATTTCTTGGACCAGCACCCATATTCTCTGGGCACTCATAGTGCTTGTGTCCCACTTGATGACATCTATAGCACCTCAATTCTCTTTCTCACGCTGTCTCGCCTCCCTTCTTACGCTCTGTGGGAGACCCATCCCCATCCTCCTCCTCTGTGGGTAAAATTGGGGGTGAAACTGTGTTTCTCCATCCCTGGGTGTAGGCTTTCCTCTACCACCCTGACTTCTCTTCCCACGGAAAGTACCTCTATTCTTGGTAGACTGTTTCCTCAGGAGTTTCTCCTCTGCTTTCAATGCCATCTGATAGGCTTCTTCCACTTTCTTAGGAGACAGGAGACCAATCTCGTCTTGGATCTCCAGCTTGAGACCATTCACATACCTGGCAGTCTTTTCTGGTGTGTCTTGGAATTGCCCAGCTCTTATGCTCACTCTGTAGAACTCCTCTGTGTATTCTTTTACTGTCAGCAACCTCTGTCTCGGGTTCTGCATTTGTCTATACAATGTCAGCTGGTAGTCACTACGCAGGAATTTACCCTTCAACTTGGCCATCATTCTGGTCCAGCTCTTGATAGGTTGCTTGCCAATTCTCCTCCTCTCTGCCTGCACTCCATCCCACCAAAGTGCAACATGTCCCTTCAGCTTTGTTACTCCAAACTTGACTTTCTTATCTTCAATTATTTCTTCATAATCGAAGCACTTGTTTAATTCATTTATCCAGTACACCAGCTCCTCTGGATTCAGTCCCCCTGCATAGCTTGACACTTCAATCCTGGGCTTAACTGTAGACCCCAGAATAGTCCTAAGGAGCCTCATGTCAGGAGGAATTTCAACATTTTCTTCAGCTTCTTCTGTTTCAGGTTCACTTATGTCTTCAGGATCTCTGGTCTGTCTTCGCTCCACGGCATCCATTCTGGCCTCGACCCTCTGCAACACCTCCAATACCTCTGCGTTGGCTACAGGTCTCCTTCTGTCGGCACCTCTACCAATTCGGATTGCCATGTCAGCAAACAACTTAAACTTCCTGCTCTGATACCACAAATGACGCAGCAACAAGGTGAAGTTGGATTCCAAGGAGAAGTTGGTCAACTGTGACATGGCCCTGGTCGCATTCTCTTTCGTTTTTCCTACGTGGTCTTTTTATTCTCTCGGTAATTTTATTTATCAAATTTTAGAAAATTTGATAAATAAATATAATTGGCAGCTTTTGAAGGTTATAGGTAATCCCCGGCTAATATCTTATTTCCAACCTTAAAATCAAAGTTATAACTCCCCGCGCCTTATATGATATCCCGACACCTTATAACTAATAATTAAACCTTCGGGCTTTATAATTGTACTCCATGCTTTGTAAACAGAACATTATAATAGAGCTTTTGAACTGGCCCCACCTATACATACGTATGCACCGTACCTTAGTCAACCTCCGGCCTCTTTTATTAAACTTCACACATCTTCAACAAACAGCCACCGTTCGATCGCCTTCTCTCAGATCAATGGCCTGTATACATTTCGCTCGGCAACCTCGTACTGACGTTAACGCGCGAAATGAATACGGAAAGGCGGTTTCTCCACGGTCCAATCTTGCCACGTGTCGGTTCCTCTATGGAATCGCTCCTCGTCGGGGGAATACCACTTAGCCCCGAAAGGTGGTGCGGAATGGGAAAACCGCTCTTGGAAACCCACTTGTGGTTTTGCTACAGGGAGTGACCGCGGTTTTACGTCCCGGTTGCACTCTCCTATGTATATTCTCGTTGATTAACTCCGGGTTAAATCTTCGGTTGGGGAGTTCAATTAACACAAAAAGACATAAATTTCTTTATTTCGCGGGATTCAATTACCATAAACAGAGTTCCACGGCCAGTATCACTGTACAGACCTCACCTGTGGCCAGGGTAGATTTACAGGGTTATTCAAACAACTTGCGGGAATTCAAAGACAGGGAAACGGAATTACCAGTATACAATCGCCTCACAACTAAATGAAATTCTTCACAATTTACATTCCAAGACAATTAGAAAATCAACAGAACTGAAATCCATTTAATTGGAAGCAATCGAAAATGCACAGAGTTTCATTGCAGAAATCTCTCTTCTACCCTTTTCTCGCCTTTTTTTTCAATGCATCCGAGGATTCAATTTATATACATTATAGTGTGACTGTTCGGTTCCTCTGCGAGGACCGTTTCAGAAAACCAACAGTCTAGTTACACTAATTCAACTAACTAACATATGGCAATTGGACTAACTGGACTATTCGACTCCTACAACTCTAACTATTCTGAAATGAAATAGTCAGCTGAGGTATTGACACCTAGCTGTCACAATCTTGATGATTTCGAACCCTCCTAGCCACAACATGTGGACAAAACCTCCTACATTGCTGGCTAGTGTCTAATGCCCCTGCATCAAAATTACTATAATATTAATAAACTTGGAGGTATTTTTTCATGTTTTGCAACCATATTTCAGCCTTCTCCTTAGACTCCCTTTCAAAATTAGCTGGTATAATTTTCCTAAACTCACCTTGCAATTTGTCTACTTTTTCTTTCTTATTTTATCATACTATTAAGTTTTTGTATATTTCCTCAGAAGTTTCATCAATATATTTTTGTTTTGTTATCTTATTTGCCGAATATTCTTTATTTTCATCTATTTTCTTCTCTTTTAAGGGATTCTGATTTCTAGATTTGAGACATGCTAATGACATTGTTAGAAGTGTGTCCTACAAGTAATTTTTTTCCTTTGTTAAACTTTTTAGTAACATTGCATTTAATTCTCTCTCTTTTTTTTTTTAGAGATTTCATTATCCTTTCATTGTCATCCCTAACACCTTCCAAGTCAATCCTCAAGCTTCTCATCATTTCCAACATAGATGATGGTGTGTCTTGATTTTTCTGAATATTTAATTCCATGTATAAACCCCCCTCTTCCTTCCTATCAAATTCTTCATTGTGAGAAGGTTCACTTTCCTGTACCATCTATTCAACATTCAACATTTAAAGGTGCTATAATTCCTTCAATATAAAGCTTCTAAACGAAGTTGTGACCCATTTCTAGTACCTTCCAAGTCAATCCTCAAGCTTCTCATCATTACCAACATTACCAGCATAGATGATGGCGTGTCTTGATTTTTCTGAATATTTAATTCCCCGTATAACCCCCCTCTTCCTTCCTATCAAATTCTTCATTGTGAGAAGGTTCACCTTCCTGTACCATCTATTCAACATTTAAAGGTGTTACAATTCCTTCAATATAAAGCTTCTAACTGAAGTTGTGACCCATTTCTAAGCACAAGTGTTGAAACCTTTCACTTTGATGCCACGTGTAACATCCCTCATAAACTCATAGACGTAATTGTTTAAGTAAAACTCATAGATTATTTTACCTCTTATTTGGATAATTTTGTACATCTTATTTTCATAATTCTCTTTGATAACCTTCGAGCTTGAATTTATTATCTATTACTTTGATACTCACAATGGATTTATTTATTATATATTACTTTGATACTCACTCACAATAGATTTATTCCATCAAAAAACCATGACGAAGATGCTAAAATTTCAATTATCCTAACGTGAAAATTTGAAGTCAATTCATTGTGATATACTCATATATGTATACATTGCAACGTTTTACGTTTTCACTCCCACAACCATACCATCGTTCATCTTTTACATGATGACAGTATCTTATAAACATTGCCTGTGGGATAAAATATATAATATGATGTGGGTTAAGGGATCCACATCACACCTATATTGATTATACATGGTGAAATTGTCATAGATTCGTCCCACGTCATGTGTAACGTATTCAAGGTTAAGGTAATTTTCTATCTACCACATTAATGTGGTTGGATTTACGAAGCTCCACCATAAAGTTTGAACCATTGTTTACATATGAAGAATGATGTCCTTATGGAAAATATTACATATTCAATGATACACAAATGTATAGTGGATCCTTGCTTCTTAATCCCAATACTGTTTTCATTTCCTTAAGCAAGAAAACCCTACCTACATTGTTAGTTTCATATATAATTCTTGGTAAATCTGTTAGTGAAACATTGGGCATCGGTAATAGAAGTTTAAAGGTTTTCTCTGTGTCAGGCATATGATGAGTTATTCACCTAGGTCAATCCTCAAAATCATCAAAATAATTCATGCCTTGGCCGCTTTTGTAATTTCGAAGGTTAAAGAATCTTCCTTACATTATGATATGTTAACTTTTGTTTATGTTTATGATATGTAATTCGTCAGTTTATGATATTTTTTTTTGTCCATTACTCATTTGTATAATTTTTATTATCTTCAATGCACATCTTCTTTAATCCAAATCTAGGTTTTAAAACATCAATTTAACATTACTGTATATAATTGAAAGACTTCCTATCGTTACCAAATAGAAATCTAGAATATATTTTCGAAATGAAATATAGAACTATAAAAACAACTTGTTCAACACTATTTGATGCACCATGTTCCTACCTATCATAGTCACCAAGCAGCCAATAATATTTCTTTGCTCAAAACACCCTATAGCCTAGAATATGAGTTAGGGAGATAACCAATACAGTTTCTCTCCTCATAGTTCTTTCCCTAACACTCTAATGACAATGCTCATGTATTAAAATTATGTCCCTCTCTTTTCTCCTCAGAGTAATTATGATAATGGTCTCTTTTCTCGTCAGACACTTCGAGAGTGCTCCCAAAATATAACGAACTCTCTCAAATTTCTTTCCAAGTGTACTCAGCACATACAACTATCTGCCTCCCTAACAGACATGCCTTTTTCCAATTCGATTTTTTCCTAGGACTTCAATGCCATTACGTAACCACTTTTATAAACTAGTTATGTTTCCCTATTTTTCTTCTTACCTATATTTTCTCATATTCTACGTAGGGAATATGAGTTTCTTATTTTCCACCACAAGGGAAATCAGTTTTGCAACGAAAAACCAGTTGTTTCTCCCACAAACTCATAATCTATTTTATTCTCACACGGTGCATCAAATGGTGTTTAAATAATTTTATCTATCAGGAATTATTTACAATCATCACAATATCATGTAATGTTATCAAATTACAGTGTCAAATAATCAACAATAATTAAAAATGACTAAATATTTTCCAACTTTCTCAATAATTGAAACTAGGGCTATTACATAGTCGATGTTACATTCTGGTATTGCTTTAACATTCACTAGATGGAATAAATTATGGGATATTTGGGAGGTGTAATAAATATAGAACCATAGACACAAATAGTGAGTTTTTATGCTACTTTGCATGGAAATAAAATCTGTTTTACTCGTGTAACGAAGTTCAGTTGGATGAGAATGTTTAGAAAGGCATTTTCCCGTTGTAATAATGAGTATAT
This sequence comes from Pinus albicaulis, assembly GCA_034641835.2. NCBI lineage: Eukaryota > Viridiplantae > Streptophyta > Pinopsida > Pinales > Pinaceae > Pinus > Pinus albicaulis. The sequence goes on along the minus strand of CM076572.1, from coordinate 939,601,382 downwards.
ATATCATGGAGTTCATCTACGGTTTAGTTGTGTTAAACACCTAATCCTCATAGATTATGAATAATGGGGAAAGGATAATATTATAATATTCAATGCTCTTGTTCATTTTTCCCAAAAAATACATTTAAAAACATCCGTTCGTGAGTGTACAGAAACCAGTAAGGAAATTGTTCAAATTTCTCTACTCCCTGATCAAAGACTATAATTGTAAATGATATTTCGCAAAACATATGTGGATATAATGATTATAAATATTAGTATATTGAACCTTCAAATAATGGAGATTGCACTATTACACTTGTGAACACCCACCGTGAGTACAAGTGAATATAAAATCCAAATATTCACAAACAATAACAATCACTAATAGCACACTCCATCGCCAATGATAAGAGGTTAAAACTCAGGTAATACATGTGTTGAATAGGAAGAACTATTAGAAAACCACTTGAAAGATGAATAAATAATATCATCATAATATCTAAGCCCTTGACCTAGAATCCCAAAACTTAAAAGGTGGGTGTTATGTAGTGACCCACAATTTTAGCCAAACGGTCAAATTCTTGCCAGAATTCAGTTGAAACTTTTTCAAGAAATCCATTCTTAGGAGTGTGTGAATATTTTTTTTAATAGTGGAAATTGAATCAGCACCGTTAAGGACCCTCGGGCACCCAAAACATTAAATCTCGACAGTTTTAACCAGGATTTCCAAAAATTTATACCGAATTTTTTCAAAATCTTGCAGGAATTTCCATTGTTTTTCGAGGAAAAACATTCTCGGAAAAAATTATGGCTCGTTGTACCAAGGTATACCACTTTTTAGAAAAGGAGAGGATGTAAATAGTATTCAAGTAAAATATTCCTATGCTTTTCGTTCCAAATGTGCATAATGCAGATGACACAAATTAACACAGTGGGAAACCCTAGTTCAAATCCCAATGCTATTAAAATTATGAAATTTTTTGTTTTTCTCCTTTGAATGAAGTGATGGGTCTAATAAATAGTAATGGTTCCCAATATTTTCACAATATGAGAAAATCTAAGAAATGGACACAAATACCACACATAATCAATTACTAAATTGTAGCTATCTTGATTGACACTCCAACAGTATGCACTCATTGAGATAACAAACACCAAATGTATGCACAAAATGAGATAGTGAGGGAAGTGCACCTTCAAGTGTGATTTAAGTGGATCTGAAAGGTTTGAGAGGTGATATAAAAATATTTCATCCTCTCTTTTGAATTAACTGATGCTACAATAGGATGAGCTACTGGGATAACTATTTCTTTCGCTATGATAGATGGAAGTGTTATTGGTGATACCACATTATTTTTGGAAATTGAACAGTTAGAAAATTGGTTGAATAGAAATCCTATGATCTCTAGTAGGAACTATACTATTTGTGTTGATTCATTATGGATGAGTGTTATTATGACTATGCTCGAGGAAAACAATGGCCTTGCTACTAGGTCAGTAATACACATTGTGGTTTATCAATGTCAACAACCCTACCAACATTGAGATACTTGTGACTAAAAAGGAGAAGTTGGCAATAATGTGTTGTTTCTCCATAGCTAGAAACAATGGAGTTGAGGCTAGAGCACCCTATTTCACCTTAATTCTGATAACTCTGTGTTATTCATCTATTAATAGAGTAATTTCCAATCGATACCATCACTAGTAGATGATCCATGAGTTGTAGCTCTAAAGAAATCAGTCTCACCAACGATATAGGTGGTTGATCAAATGGAGGCAAACTTGTTGAAGAAATGGTGAATTTATTTACGTAAAGATGTAATTTGATATCTTGATTTGGCATGCTATATGTTAGCCACCTATAAATTTGTCATATCAAATGGTGGCTAAATCATTTTTGAAGCCTTCAAGAAATAAGTTGCATTGCAAATCTGTTAATTCTTGAAGTCTTATGAAGACATCATATCCTTTGGTTAAAAAATCTTCACTACTGTTCCCTTTGAAACTCAGAAATTCTACTGATTTCATGAAGAAAAGATTGCTGCAAAAATCCCATTTTCCCTCGTTTTATTCCTCCTTTCACTTCAAATTAACCTCCATTTTCCCCTCATTTTACCTTCATTTTTACCCCTTCATTCCCCATAAAATTCCTTCATTTTTCATGTATTCCCTTCTTCCCTTCATAAAATCTCTTTTATAAGGTTTGAAACTCATTTTTGAACCTTACCGAAACCCCCAAATCCATCAAAAAACCTTGAAAATTTCATAAAAATAATTTTTTAACTATGGGCTTAAGCCCCTTTGGGCCAAGTCCTAAACCACTTCCCCACCACATGCCCATGCCCTAGAACCAGGCGCTAAACCCATAAATTGTGTATCGCATCGAGACATTTGCGATCAACGCAAGTCTTTTGTTACATAAAAACCTCTGATGCGATTGGCCCTTTTATACATAACCCCCGATCCCTTTGCCGCTTCACAAAACCAAAGGCCCACAATCGGGTGCTTAAACAATGCAATAAACCATCCCCAATGTTATTTTCCTTTGTAAAATCATAAAATCCACTTTTTCCTATGTTTATATTAAAACCCGTCGGTTCATGTTTTTAATGAAAGGAATCGTTGATCTTTTCCCGATCAAATGGTCAACAAGATCTCGCATCGGAGATTTTCTAATGGGTATATTGAAAAGGCCCGCACCATTTTTCTGATGTGATTGACCCTTTATATGTTTAAGCCCCGGTCCCTTTATCTTTATCATACATCTGACAGCCCCGCAAATGGGCGCTTAACCTCAAATAAAACCCTCCCGATGCGCATTTTCCCTTTGTATTTCATTTAAAATCCGATTTTTATGTTTTATACAGAAACCCGCTGTTCATTGGTCGGAGCCCTTCTCTACCGTTGATCTTGGACCAATCAATGGCCATCGCAATCTTGCATCGAGAGATTTCCATTGGCACAATTTATATTTTATACGCCACTCCCGATTGGCCTCCTCCGATACATTCTCCGTTGTCGATCTGATCTGCAGATCGATGGTCCACGTTAAATCGCACCAACGCCCATTCAACCTTTGCCCCCGCCAATCGCAAAGCCCCAATTACATCTAGGCCAACCACGTGTCAACATCCAATGGTCCATATCTTTCCTCCCGACCTTGGTTAAAAACTTGAAAACCCTTGTATAATGTTCTTTTAGCCAATCTCAGTTGTTGCTCTCTGCAGATCAACGACCCATATTGACCCCTTTCTCCGCTTTGTTTATTTTTCCATTCAACCCCAGTTTCGATCTCCACCGTTGATATGTTTTCATCTAACGGTTCGGAATAGTCCTGACAGGCCCGAATCCTGTGGCTCTTGCCTTCCTTCAGATTTGATCTCAGCCGTCCAAATATTTGATCCAACGGCTCAGATTGAAACTGCCCCACCTGCTCCTACCCGTGCATCTTGCTGATATCACGCTCTTCCCTCAGCCGTCCGATCTAAGACCTTAGATCTAACGGCTAGCACACATTTTTGTGTAACTTTGTGCACGACCATTAATTCCTAAAAATTATGCGATGTAAGCGGTATTGAAATGCCACATGTTGGGCGGGAATGCATATCGCGTTCGAAAAGATGAAACCACCTACCCACCTTTTCAATGCGCAATACCAACGGTTTCTCAAGCCGAAACCACCCTTCCCCATTTGCACTATTATCTATCGCATTCCTGCTCCGCCATTGATCTCTGCAGATCAACGGCTCATGTTCACTTTCTCATTACACTATCGCCCTCCGCCTCTTCCAAAGGGCCTTCATCGATCAATCTTAACCATTGATCTCCAGGGCCAAATCTAATCCAATGGCTCTCGATCATCCAAGAAACCCTAAATTTCCTTTCAATGCGATTTCCTCTGACAAAGGTTTTAAAGCTATTTCCCTTCGTATTTCTTCGCATTTTTCGCCTTTGCAATTATAATGCGACCCTGTCACATTATGTTATTACTATTGCTCCTGACCATTGATCTCTGCAAGATCAACGACCCTAACTTTATCTCTGCACCGTTCACTCCACCACTTTCCTCTTTGACCTCCCATGATCGATCTCCACCGTTGGATGCTTTCATCCAACGGCTATGATCCAAACTGAAACCTCCAAAGCAGTTTTACCAAATACGTAGGATTTCATAACTATTTTCTTGGTTTATGCAGGTTTTTAAAGGTTTTTCAAATAATTTTAAAAGAAAATAAAAGCCAAGGATAACAATCCTCCAGGCTTTGTTTATCAAAGAGATTGTTCCACAGGGTTGCAACACCACATATTCCGGTGTCTCATGAATGTTGGCAGCTCTATAAAGCCCCTGTCGCACCTGCACATCAACAAGACACATCAATGCATTAAAGAAACAGAGAGTATCAGTGTTGAAGACCAAATAAAACTAGAGATGAAGAATTGAAGATATTTTACCCAGTTTTGAGTCATTATGACTAAAATCGACAATCAAAAGCCTAATCCACTAAATTAGATACAGTTAAAGAGAAGAAAACAGAGTTTAGGCCTGATTAAGCCTAATACATAGAATCAAATCAAATTAACAGTGTTTAAAAGGAAAATCAAAGATATCTATCGGACAGAGAAAGCCTCCACTGCCACATCAGAGGCTAATTGATTCCTCTCAGCTACCTAATGCCACCTGTAGCATCAAAGCATTCAACAGAGGCCGAGTAATGACCAGAACAGAGCATATCTGCCTCAATAGAGTCGAACAGTTAATTCAACCAAATGAACTTAATGCAAAATATCAGCAGAGTTATTACAACGATGACACAGAGCCTTAAAGTCAACAAAAGCTTCCCAACAAGCTTAAAAATTTAATGTAAACCAATTAACATAGAGAAATATCTAAAATCTTCTCTCTTGAGCCCCTCAAAGGTCGAGAAGCATTAACTGTATTAATTGAACTTAGAAGGTCTTTTCTCTCTTCGACCTCCTCATTTTCCTATAAAATCTTCTTGAGGAGCTCATTGTAAAGGGTTGGTTGTAAAACTTTGAAATATATTTGTGCTTGAAAATTTCTACTTGTAAATAGTGTTCAAAGGCTCTTGAAGCTCTTCTTGTGATTAAATAAGTTAGGATGAGAAGTGAAGATGATTGCTGAACTGAAACATTGGACTTGAAGATTGTAACTAGTTTGACATCAATATACAAGTTGTTTCTTGGGATCCTGGTCTATATCACTGGTGAAGTGATTCTTTATTTGTTATTTGTTTTCCTCTCATGTATGCCATATTATCCATTATTATCTGATAAAGAAAAACAATCATAGAGTTAGGATTCACTGTTTACAATACCCTTCTCTGACTGATAAGCTTTATCTCAATGTTTTCCTCTAAATTTTTTTTATTTAAGAATAATTCAATACAGTCTAAGCAGTCAAGAATGCTGGCGTTCCCTCGTCCTACTGTTTGCTTTAAACATTGTTCTTGAATGTTACTTTCATTGTTTACTCAATAAAGTTAGACTAGAAAAGTGATGGTGATCCCTGTTTTCTAGCTTCTATTCTCCAAAGGTAAATTCTGAAAGTTTCCCTAAGTGTATGCTGAAAGAAGACTAGATTTAAAAGTATTTTATCTTATCTTAGGCTACATTTTGTTTATCTTATGTGTTTTCATCCTTTTTGAAGGTAATTATGCGGATTACTGGATTTTTTATCCATTGAGTTAGCTCTAATACGAACTTGCCCAAAGAGGTTTATGGTGAGCCCTACCCTTTGGCCAATTTTAAACAGTTACTTAAAAGGATTTTCTTATTTGGACAGAATATAAATCTTAGTTGAAATTATTATCTATTTCCACCCATCCAACACTTTTATTATTTCCATTCCATCATTTAATCTCAATGATCTTGTGATATAGATGACTTTCCCCTTGGACCACTATTGAATTATTGCACAATTAAAGCCCTATTATGACTCCATAGCCCAATGGACTAAAAACCAGCATTATATCTATCTTTTTAGCCAAAACTTGTTCTTTGCAACTTCACACCTTTGAAACTATTTCCATTTAGGACTTTCCACTCAACTAATAATCATGCTCAACCATCCAAAAACAAACAACAACCCTTGTTCTTAATAACTAGCCTAATATCATACCCAAAAAGCCTTAAAGATAAATCAATCTTTTCACTTATTGGAGATATCCCTCTCCGGATTTAGGAGGGCTAGATCCTGGAATCCAAAAGTGGTTCAAGTGTTGTTGTCTGTAGTTTTTGTCTCACCAATCTGCTAAAATTACAGATTACTAACATTTCTGGTGACTCCGCTGGAGACTGAGTCAAATTTCATCTTAGGTTCCCTTAAGACTTCATAGAAGCTCAACGAGTACAAGAAACCCTCTTCAAGCACTACCCAACCAATGTTAATCATGATAAAACTTATTTGAATCAGTGACAAACCAAGGAAACCTTAGGATTCTCATAAGAGCTTATCAAACCTTGAATGATCAGCTAGCTTAGCCATAAGAGTAGACTGTCTTTGTCTCGTCACTGTAGCTAAGTGTTGAAATAGATTTAGGATACTTTTAGAACCCATAGGAATGAAAAATAACTTAGAAAACCCAAAAATATTTCATATTGGTATTTAATAAACATGGTGGTGGACCATAAAACCTTTTACCTCCAAAGGAGCTAAAAACTTCCACTTGGCGACTCCACAGTCCTAAACATTCCTTAAGACTCCACTGGGAAGAACCATTCTCATCATAAAATCATTCAAACTCAGTAAGAGGATTTTAGGATTAAAATTTTCTTATTTAAAAGATCAGTTAACCTCTTAAAGACTGTTATATCTGGTCAAACTTTTCTTATTAAGTTGGGTCTAGAAACACAACATAGTGGCTCCTAGAAAGATTCATACTAGAGCTTACCTTGACCCAAACCCTCCTGAGATAGTTGATAACCCTGAAAGAATCCTTAGGAAGTCTCCTGAGGTTAAATATTCAACTGTTTTTAGATCACCCCGTAGAGCTAATTCTGTCCCAGATAATCTTACAGCTCTACAAAAATCACAATTTGACTTAAGAAATCCATTTAGAACTGGGTCACTTGATGATATAATTCATATAGACTCTGAATCTCCACATTCATCCCAAGACAGAAGTGAGTATCCCAGTAGCAGAGAAACTACACCACCATATTTACATTTCCTACATAATTTTGGTTTCTCTCATCCTAGATCTACTCAACAAAATCTTGTTGGTCCATCCACATCTGTTATCCATACATCCACTACATTCCAGCCCACTTTCCCTCTTGTCAACCCACCACTTGTAAATCCCCCACTGTTTCCACAACCCCCTATCATGGCAACATGGTATGCTCCCTTAGTCCTTCATTTACCCTTAGTCAATATTCCGCTGGACTATCAGTCCAAGATACCATTTTATGATGCCAGTAATGCTACTAATGCTTCACAACATGTGGATAAGATGAATGACTACTTTGATAGAAACGAAATTGATGATGAAACTGTCAAACTTAGATTATTTTCTCAGAGTTTAGGGGGAGAAGTAAGAAAATGGTTCAAAGGCTTAGCCCCCCACAGTATAAATGATCTTCGAGGTTTCCATCAGACATTCTTAAACAAATGGTAAGTAAGGAAAAACCCTCTTCAAATACTTTCTGATTACAAGAATCTCCAAAGAAATGCAGGGGAAAGTGTACAGGCCTACTGTACTAGGTTTAACAATGTTTATAATTCCTTTTTCCCAGACCTAAAACCTCCACAAGGCTCAGCTTTAAACAATTTTCTTGAAGGGTTTGACCCTAAAATGGCCTATCAGATGAGAGAAAGAGACCCTTTAACCCTTGAAGATATGCAAAAAGGTGCTCTTTCTATGGAAGTTAATTTAATGGAGAAAAGAGAAAGAATGAAGAATGAGAAGAGAGTGTCCTTCAGAGAGGAATCCACACCTTCCACATCTAGCTCAAAGATGGAGAGAATGATGGAGGAGATGATGAAAAAGATGAGCATTCTTGATAGAGCTCAAGAAAATCAAAACCAAACAGCTCCACAAAACAGAAATCAGAACCAAAATTAGAATTTTAGAAGAAAGTAGCCTCAAAATAGACCAAGGGAGGATGATCAACACATCACCCCTCCTTTTTATCAAAACTATGTAAGTGAGGTTGAAGACACAATAGAGCAAACAGAGGATGATGATATCAATATGTTGGGAGTAGATAATGATGAATTTGAAGTTCATTATGATATAAAACAAGGTCTATATACACCCTATGATGATAAGAGAGTTGATGACGCAAGATATTTTCAAGACATGGAAAATGTTATCATAGAGCTCCAGAGGGAATATGACCTTAGGAGTAAAAGAAATCAAAAAATTCCCAACAAAAAAACCTCTGAAAAATATTCACACAACAACACTGTAACTAAACCAAAAGTTACAAAGCAGAAAGACAAAATAGTGGTTGTAATTCTGATAAGAACAAAGAAAAATACACTCAAAGTATTGAAAAACAGAGTGCAGACCTTACTAGTACTAGTACCTCAGCTAGTACTCCTGTTAAAACAATTTTGTTAAATGCAAATAGAGAAAATCAGAAAATTGATTTTGCTGATAGAGTGGCAGTTAATAAGACTAAAACAAGTGCCTCAAAGAATCAGATTCCTTTCAGTCTAGAGCAAGAAATTTCCAGAATCAAAATCTCTGTTCCTCTAACTGAGTTAGCTGCCCAGAATGTATATAGAACCCAAATTTTTAAGGCTTTAAACGTAGAAGAGAATAACGATACTATCAATCTTAATGATGACCAACCAGAGCTCATTTTTGGTCCTAAGATTGAAAGTAGATATCAAGAGGGACCAGTTCCTCCTTTTTATGTTAGTTTAAATGTTCATGAAAAAAATTTTCACAACGCTATGCACGATTTCGGGGCCTCTCATAATTTAATGCCCAAAGCCGTAATGGAGAGCCTAGGCCTTGAAATCACCTGCACTTACAAAGACCTTTACTCCTTTGACTCAAGCAGAGTGAAATGTCTAGGGTTAATCAAAGATCTCTGTGTAAACTTAGCACAGATCCCAGCCAAATGTTTAGTCATGGATATTGTAGTGGTTGACGTTCGCCCAAAGTATGGTATGCCGTTATCTAGGTATTGGGGAGCTAAGTTATATGGAACTATGCAGATGGACATGACCTATGCGACCATCCTTGTTTTCAATAAGACAAGAAGACTTTACAGGGAGTCCCATATGCAGTACATGGTTACTAGCCAAGAAAAACCACAAAACTCTCCTCTGTATTATGTAAATATAGGCCTCGATTCATTTATCCTTTTCAATGATGAAACATTCAGTGAGAAAGTCACTTTAATTGAATTAATGGCTGATAGAGAGGAGGAGAAAAACAACACAGAAGTGTCTAAACAATTTGCTGAACCCGTAAACAACAAAAAACCACACACAGGTCTTGAACTACAAATCATGCGCCCATCGCTTTTTAACCTTGAGAGTCAAGAAATAATTCCTCAATATAATGAAAAACCGAAGGAATTAAAACAGTTTCAACAGAATGATGATATTCAAAAACAAACCGAAAGCACACTTGTTGAAGAGGGTATTCAAAATGTTGAACCTGATATTAGTCCTCTGTGGAGTATGAACTTTGATGGATCCTGCACTAGGAGCAATGCTGGTGCAGGCATCTGGATACGCAACATTGAGAACAACCACACAGAAAGCCTTTCCTGTAGATTAAACTTTCAGTGTTCGAATAAAATAGCGGAGTATGAATCCCTTCTTTTAGGCTTACATTTGTTGAAGAAGTTAGGAGCTAAAAGAATTAAAGTGCACGGGGATTCATAATTAATCATTAGGCAGGTCAACGGGGAATACAACACTAATCACCCCAGACTTAGGGCCTATCGAAATGATGTTGTGGATTTACTAGAAACTTTTGAGGAATCCCAATTGATTTTTGTCCCAAGAAGAAAGAATAACATGGCCCACAGTTTGGCCTTTGCTGCTAGAACATGTTTAACGCCATATGAAACCAAAGAATGTACAACTCAAATTAAATTTAGACCAGCCATCCTTGACAACGAGAAGTATTGGCAAGTGTTTGACGGAGACAAACAAATAGAAGACTTCATGCAGTTCAGAAATGAATTTGAACTTCCCAGTTCGGATTCAAACTATGAAACAGACTGCCCTAGAGAAGAAAATTTCCTTGATGAAGAAGAAAAGTCTCCTGAGGTTGCTAATGTAAACCTGTTGTCTAGAAAAATTGAAAACACAATAGAAATGATTGCAGATTTAGAAACATAGGACTTAGAAACTCTGCAGTCCAACAATTAGAGTTTGCCAAAGGGTCTGGCCCCTCTAGAAGAGTTGTTTGATTTCAACGATGTGGCCAAAAAGCCAAAACTGAAGCCTGTCGAGACTGAAGTTGAAGAGTGTAATATAGGCAGTGAATTAAAACCAATGATGATCAAACTATCTAAAACTTTACCAGCTCACATTAAACTCGAATACATGGAGTTGTTTAAATATTTTTCTGATGTTTTTGCATGGATTTATGAGGATATGAAATTTTATGACACTAAAATAATTCAGCACAAAATCCCTCTCAAGGAAAGCCAAAAACCATTTAAACAAAAGCTGCGTAGAATAAACCCTGTTCAGTTACCTTTGGTTGAGAAGGAGATCAAGAAAATATATGAAGCTAGTATTATTGTCCCTATTAGATATTCTGAGTGGGTGTCTAATCTGGTGTCAGTTAGGAATAAAATAGGAGAGATTAGGCTTTGTATAGATTTTAGAGATTTAAACAAAGCTTCACTCAAGGAAAATTACCCTTTACCCAAGATGGACCATATTTTACAAAGGGTAGTCAGTTCAAAAAGAATTTTTTTGCTTGATGGCTACTCCAGATACAATCAGATTTTAGTTCATCCTGATGATCAATTAAAGACAGCTTTTACTACACCTTGGGGCACTTTCATGTATGTGAAAATGCCCTTTGGTCTAATGAATGCTGGAGAAACTTTTTAGAGAGCCATGGACATAGCATTCTCAGAATAATTAGGCTACTTCATCATTATTTACCTTGATGATGTCACTGTGTTTTCCATGATAGATGAAGAGCACTTAGAACACTTGAGGAAAGTTTTCGAGAAATGCAAAAAGTTTGGGATATCTTTAAACCCTAAGAAAAAACTCTTCGGTCTCCAATAGGGTAAAATTCTTGGGCACATTACTTTAGAAGAGGGAATAAAGATATACCCAAAGAGGATCGAGGCTATATTGCAAATCTCTCATCCTCGAAATATCAAGGAACTCCAATCTTTCATGGGAAAAATTAATTTCTTGAGAAGGTTCATACCCAACTTGGCTGAGCTCTTTAGAAACATTACAAACATGCTGAAAAAGGAGCAAGGGGTTAGATGGACCTTGGAAGTAAAGAAGTCCTTTAAGCTGGTTAAACAAGCATTAACAAAAACACCAGTTCTAATAAGTCCTAATTTTTCAAAGGATTTTTATATTTTTTCATTTGCATCAGAACATACAATAGCTGTTATCCTTTTACAGAAAAAATCCACAAGGACAAGAGTAGCCTATTGCATTCTTTAGCAAGGGATTGAGAGATGCTCCTTTGAAGTACAACGTTATGGAAAAGCAAGCTTTTGCTTTGGCCAAGGCTTTAAAAGACTTCAAAGTTTACATCCTTCACTCACACATCATTGCCTTTGTCCCAAATTCAATTGTGAAAGACTTTCTAACACATAAACTAGATGGTAAGAGAGGTAAGTGGATAGCTGTAATACTTGAATATGATTTAGAGATCAAGCCCACTAAACTCATCAAAGGCCAAGGTCTAGCTAGATTGATGGCTGAATCAAATTTTGAAGTTCTTGATATTAATATGATAAATGCTTTAGATGAAAAAGAGGAATTCTCAACTCCCATTGTTGAAGACCATTTCATGAATTCCTCTTAGTATGCCGATATTTTATACGTTTTTTTTAAACTGAATACACCTCCTAGTTTATCAAAAATGAAGGCAATGTTTTTGAAGCTAAAAGATGTAAACTATTGCATTATAGATAAATGTATTTATTGGAAAAATGCAAGTGGAATATTTCTTAAATGTTTTCCTGAGAATGATGCAGAGAAGGTTAAGCACGAGTTCCATGAAGGAGAATGTGGAGGCCACCTCTATTGGAAGACCACAGCCAACAAGATCCTTAGAGATGGTTACTATTGGCCCACCATCTTTCTAAATGTGCACAAAATGATAATTGTCTGTCATAAATGCCAATTATTTGAAGGAAAAAGAAAGTTGTTGCCCTTACCTCTGCATCCAATCATTGTTGAAGCTCCTTTTCAGTAGTGGGGACTTGAATTCATAGGCGAAATCCATCCACCCTCATCTTCCCAGCATAAATCGATTCTCACTGCAACAGACTACTTCACCAAATGGATAGAAGCCATCCCTTCTAGACAAGTTAATGACTTCGTCATTATAAAATTCATTGAGATTCACATCCTCTCTAGATTTGGCTGTCCTAGGAAGATCATCATTGATAATGCAACAACATTTGGATCCAAGAATATGGCTGAATTATATCACAAATATCATATTATATTGGGTCATTCTACTACTTATTACCCTCAAGGTAATGGTCTAGCAGAATATTCAAACAAGATTTTGGTGAACATAATCAAGAAGCTGTTGGAGGATAACAAGAAGTCTTGGCACACAAAGCTAGTACATGAACTCTGGGCTGACAGATTAACACTTAAGAAATCTATTGGAATGTCACCCTACCAGCTTGTGTATGGTACATATGTAATTTTTCCAACCAGACTTGGTGTACCAGTTATGAAGTTCATTGAAGAGGTGCAGTCTGAAGACAATGACATGATCAAAAGAATAAATCAGACCATTCACCTTCAGCAAACCAGAGAGGAGGTTTACAACAGAGCATTACAAAATAAATACAACATCAAGAAGCTTTATGATAGAAGAACAAAGGCCAACAATTTCAATGTTGGAAACAAAGTGTTAAAGTGGGATTCAAGAGAGAAGAAAAGGGAAAGCATGGGAAATCTGATAACTTATGGCTTGGCCCTTATCTCATTCATTCTGCTGCTGGTAACAATGCTTATTTCTTGCAGGAGTTGAACGGAACTGAACTGTTAGGGGGTCTTGTCAATGGAAGGATGCTTAAACATTACTTCTCTTGATCCTATCATGTTCTGAAAGCCTTTTAATATTTTTTCCATTATAAATATTTCATCCATCATTTCATTCAAAGTTAGAAAAATAAAAAATACAAAATAGTGAAAGAAAGAAAAGAGGGAAGATTGTAAAAATAAGAAAGGTACAACCCCATACCAAAAAAGAGAAACAAATCTGAAAGTGTGCAAGCTCAAATGCCACTCCTGAAAAACATAATCCTAGTTAGTCATACAGCCTAATCATGACTAATTAGTTTTAAATTTACTGCTAATAGGTTAGTGAATTAGATTTTCCAAACAGCTTAATCTTGGCTTATCAGTTAGGTAGATTAAGCTAGAAAATCAAGGTTCAAACATGCTCAAAATCCGAACCTCAGTTTTCAAAAGAAGAGTGACTCAAATCTGTTCAGATCATGAGTCAAAAATACAAGTAAAATGGTTCTAATAAGCCTAAAATCCGAACCAGAGAACAAGGAAAGATAGCTCAAACAGAAGTAAAATTAGAGTTGAACAAAGAGAAGGTCGTGTTTAGAACTTTCAGATCTTAAGCCTTGCATTTTGATTTAATTTTCTGTAAAAAATATCTATGTGCAACTTGTTTTTTATGCCATAGACCAGCAACAAGTTAGACTGTTCAATCCTGAATTGCATGCTTTTAAATTACTGTTTTAGAAGTTAGAGAATAAAAATCGGTTAGGCTGTTTAATCCTAACAGATAAGTAGACTAGGTAGAGAAGCATATGAACTCAACTGTTTAATCTAAGTTCATGGAGAAATAAAAGGTAGACTTAGATTATTTTATTTCTTTCAAAAGAATAAAATGTTGTAAGAGAGTTTTCCAATCCAAGTGCACTCTAAAGAAGAAAAAATGTTAGATCAATAGGATTGGGTAGGTAGAAAACTTGTGTTGATGAAGTTCCATTGGTTTTTCATGGCTGCTAATATTTTCAGAGCAAAAGAAGATCATCCAAGTAAGGAAAGTTGCAGCCCAATGGATGAGGCACTGATCAGCCCCTAGAGAATACAAGTCTGAAGTTCTTGATGCCTTCAAGAAGGCACCATCCCCATGTGGAGCCACTGTTAGCCACCTATAAAATTTGTCGTATCAAATGGTGGCTGAATCATTTTTGAAGCCTTCAAGAAATAGGTTGCATTGAAAATTTGTTAATTCTTTAAGTCTTATGAAGACATCATGTCCTTTGGTTAAAAAATATTCACTACTATTCCCTTTGAAACTCATAAATTCTACTGATTTCATGAAGAAAAGACTGTTGCAAAAATCCCATTTTTCCCTCATTTTATTCCTCCTTTCACTTCAAATTAACCGCCATTTTCCCCTCATTTTACCTTCATTTTTACCCCTTTATTCCCCATAAAATTCCTTCATTTTTCATGTATTCCCTTCTTCCCTTCATAAAATCCCTTTCATAAGGTTTGAAACTCATTTTTGAACCTTACAGAAACCCCCAAATCCATCAAAAAACCTTGAAATTTTCATAAAAATAAGTTTTTTTAACTATGGGCTTAAGCCCCTTTGGGCCAAGTCCTAAACCACTTCCCCACCACATGCCCATACCCTAGAACTAGGCGCTAAACCCATAAAGCGCTTATCGCATCGAGACATTTGCGACAAGCACAAGTCTTTTGTTACATAAAAACCTCTGATGCGATTGGCCCTTTTATACATAACCCCCGATACCTTTACCGCTTCACAAAACCAAAGGCCCACAATCGGGCACTTAAAAAATGCAATAAACCATCCCTGATGCTATTTTCCTTTGTAAAGTCATAAAACCCACGTTTTCCTATCTATATATTAAAACCCGCCGGTTCATGTTTTTAATGAAAGGAACCGTTGATCTTTTCCCGATCAAACGATCAACAAGATCTCACATCGGAGATTTTCTAATAGGTAGATTGAAAAGGCCTGCACCATTGTTTCGATGTGATTGGCCCTTTTTATGTTTGAGCCCCGGCCCCTTTATCTTTTTCATACATCCGACAGCGCCGCAAATGGGCGCTTAACCTCAAATAAAACCCTTCCGATGCGCATTTTCCCTTTGTATTTCATTTAAAATCTAATTTTTTATGTTTTATAAAGAAACCCACTATTCATTGGTCGGAGCCCTTCTCTGCCATTGATCTTGGACCAATCAATGGCCAGTGTAATCTTGCATCGAGAGATTTCCATTGGTGCATTTTATATTTTATACGCCACTCTCGATTGGCCTCCTCTGATACATTCTTCGCCATCGATTTGATCTGCAGATCGACAGTCCACATTCTATCGCACCAACGCCCATTCAACCTTTCCCCCCACCAATCGCAAAGCCCTGATTACATCTAGACCAACCACGTCTCAACATCCAAGGGTCTAGATCTTTCGTCCCAACCTTGGCTAAAAACATGAAAACCCTTGTATAATGTTCTTTTAGCCAATATCAGTTGTTGATCTTTGGAGATCAACGACCCATATTGACCCCTTTCTCCGCTTCGTTTATTTTTCCATTCAACCCCAGTTTTGATCTCCATCATTGATTTGTTTTCATCTAATGGTTCGAAATAATCATAATAGGCACGACTCCTATGGGTCCTTCCTTCCTTCATATTTGATCTCAGCCGTCCAAATATTTGATCCAACAGCTCAGCTTGAAACCGCCCCACCTGCTACCGCCTGTGCATCTTGTCGATATCGTGCTCTTCCCTCAGCTGTCTGATCTAAGACCTTAGATCTAACGACCAGCGTGCATTTTCATGAAACTTTGTGCCCGACTGTTAATTCCTGAAAATTACGTGATGTAAGGGGTATTGAAATGCCATGTGTCGGGCGGGAACACATATCGCGTTCGAAAAGGTGAAACCGCCTACCCGCCTTTTCACTGCACGATGCCACTGGTTTCTCAAGCCGAAACCACCCTTCCCCATTTGCACTATGATTTGTCGTGTTCCTCCTCCGTCGTTGATCTCTACAGATCAATGGCTCATGTTCACTTTCACATTACACTATCACCCTCTGCCTCTTCCAAAGGGCCTTCATCGATTAATCTTAATCGTTGATCTCCAGGGCCAAATCTGATCCAACGGCTCTCGATCATCCAAGAAACCCCAAATTTCCTTTTAATGTGATTTCCTCCGATAAAGGTTTTAAAGCTATTTCCCTTCGTATTTCTTCGCATTTTTCACCTTTGTAATTATAATGTGACCATGTCACATTATGTTATTACTATTGCTCTCGACCGTTGATCTCTACAAGATCAACGTCCCTAACTTAATCTTTGCACCGTTCACTCCACCACTTTCCTCTTTGACCTCCCGTGATCGATCTCCATCGTTGGATGCTTTCATCTAATGGCTATGCTCCAAACTGAAACCTCCAAAGTAGTTTTACCAAATACGCAGGATTTCATAACTATTTTCTTGGTTTATGTAGGTTTTTAAAGGTTTTTCAAAATTTTTTAAAAGAAAATAAAATCCGAGGATGATGATCCTCCAGGATTTGTTTATCAAATAGATTGTTCCATAGGGTTGCAACACCACGTTTTCCGGTGTCTCATGAATGTTGGCAACTCTATAAAGCCCCCGTCGCACCTGCACATCAACAAGACACAACAATGCATTAAAGAAACAAAGAGTATCAGTGTTGAAGACCAAATCAAACCAGAGATGAAGAATTGAAGATATTTTACCCAGTTTTGAGTGATTACGGCTAAAATCGACAATAAAAAGCCTAATCCACTAAATTAGATACAATTAAAGAGCAGAAAACAGAGTTTAGGCATGATTAAGCCTAATACACAGAATCAAATCAAATTAATAGTGTTTAAAAGGAAAATCAAAGATATCTATTAGACAGAGAAAGCCTCCACCGCCACATCAGAGGCTAATTGATTCCTCTCAGCTACCTAATGCCACCTGTAGCATCAAAGCATTCAATAGAGGCCGAGTAATGACCAGAACAGAGCATATCTGCCTCAATACAGTCGAACAGTTAATTCAACAAAATGAACTTAATGCAAAATATCAGCAGAGTTATTACAACGATGACACAAAGCCTTAAAGTCAACAAAAGCTTCCCAACAAGCTTAAAAATTTAATGTAAACCAATTAACACAGAGAAATATCTGAAATCTTCTCTCTTGAGACCCTCAAAGGCCGAGAAGCATTAATTGTATTAATTGAACTTAGAAGATATTTTCTCTCTTCGACCTCCTCATTTTCCTATAAAATCTTCTTGAGGAGCTCATTATAAAGGGTTGGTTATAGAATTTTGAAATATACTTGTGCTCAAAACTTTCTACTTGTAAATATTGTTCAAAGGCTCTTGAAGCTCTACTTGTGATTAAATAAGTTACACTGAGCAGTGAAGATGATTGCTGAACTCAAACATTGGACTTGAAGATCGTAACTGGTTTGAGGTCAATATACAAGTTGTTTCTTGGGATCCTGGTCTATATCACTGGTGAAGTGCTTATTTATTTGTTATTTGTTCCTCTCATGTACGCCATATTATCCATTATTCTCTAATAAAGAAAAAAAAGCATAGAGTTAGAATTTACTATTTACAGTACCCTTCTCTGACTGATCAGCTTTATCTCAATGTTTTCCTCTAAATTTGTTTATTTAAGAATAATTCAATACAGTCTAAGCAGTTAGGAATGTTGGCGTTCCCTCGTCCTACTGTTTTCTTTAAACATTTTTCTTTAATGTTACTCTCATTATTTACTCAGTAAAGTTAGACTAGAAAAGTGATGGTGAGCCCTGTTTTCTAGCTTCTATTCTCCAAAGGTAAATTCTGAAAGTTTCCCTAAGTGTATGCTGAAAGAAGACTAGATTTAAAAATATTTTATCTTATCTGAGGCTACATTTTGTTTATCTTATGTGTTTTCATCCTTTTTGAAGGTAATTATTCGGATTACTAGATTGTTTGTCTATTGAGTTAGCTCTAATATGAACTTGCCCAAAGAGATTTATGGTGAGCCCTGCCCTTTGGCCAGTTTTAAATAGTTACTTAAAAGGATTTTCTTGTTTGGACAGACTATAAATCCTAGTTGAAATTATTATCTATTTCCACCCCTCCAACACTTTTATTGTTTCCATTCCATCATTTAATCTCAATGATCTTGTGATATATATGACTTGCCCCTTGGACCACTTTTGAATTTTGCACAATTAAAGCCCTATTATGACTCCATAGCCCAATGAACTAAAAACCAACATTATATCTATATTTTTAGCCAAAACTTGTTCTGATTGCTTGCAACTTCACACATTTTAAACTCTTTCCATTTAGGACTTTCCACTCAACTAATAATCATGCTCAACCATCCAAAAACAAACAACAACCCTTGTTCTTAATAACTAGCCTAATATCATACCCAAAAAGCCTTAAAGATAAATCAATCTTTGCACTTATTGGAGAGATCCCTCTCTGGATTCAGGAGGGCTAGATCCTAGAATCCCATAGTGGTTCAAGTGTTGTTGTCTCACCAATCTGCTAAAATTTCTGATTACTAACACTATAAAAAACAAATCATCCTCTTCGAGGGGGAAACCTCCTTTACATTACATAATTGAAAAATTCTTAGATGATTCGAATGAAAAAACCTCCTTTCTATATATGGGAGTCCATGGGGTCACAATATAATCCTAACCAACCTAATAATAATAATATAGGGCCACAACAATAACAATAGCGTGATTTTATGGGGCATAATAATAACAATATGGGGACTACAGGGGTACAACAATAACAATAAGGGGAGGCTACGATAACAAAAATAAGGGACTACACTAGTAATATAGGGACCTAACATGCCCCTCTCCTTCAAAAAGTGTTTCCTCAATGCTTGAGTAGTTCTGTATGCTTCTGTATAAAATTTTCATCCTCCCATGTGGAATCTTCAGTTGGTAAGTTCTTCCACTTGATGAGATACTCTGAAATTGATCGATTTTGTAGTTGTCGAGTTCTTGTTTCCGTGAAATCTTCAGGTTACAATATTATTTTTACTTCCTCAGTAAGTTCTGGCAATATTGTTTGAACTAGAATTTTTTCACCTATAACCTTCTTTAAGCATGAAACATGGAAAACTGGGTGCACTCGGGAAGAAGCAGGAAGCTCTAATTTGTATGCCATAGTACCAATCTTTTGCAACACCTTGTAAGGACCATATTACTTTGGCGATAATTTATTATCCTTTTTAAGTGTTGCTTGAAGGAATTTTTTTTGTATGATTGTAGCCATAAAAATACTCAGTATCCTACATCAAAACTTCTCTCACTGCGATGTTGATATGCCTCTTGTTTCATCTGATTTTGTGCCAAATTTAGGTTATCATTTAAGAGTTGGAGAACTTTTTGTTGATGCTTGATGTGATCTTCCACTGCTTGAACCTTAGAATTTTCTCTTAAAGATGATGTTATGGATGGTGGATGATATCGATAAAGTGCCATAAATGGGGTCATTTTTGCTACAATATGGAAGGAAGTTCTATACTACCATTCAACCAAAGGTAACCACTTAAACCATTGTGTTTTTTTATGAGATACAAAACAACGAATATATCTATCCAAACATTTGTTCAATATCTCACTTTCCCCACCATATTAAGGATGATAAGATGAGCTATGAGCTAGTTGAGTACCCAAACAAGAAAATAATTCTATCTAAAAATTTCCAGTGAAAATGGGATCTCTTTCGCTTACAATAATATTTTGGTTTCCATGGATTTTGAATTGTTTCCATAAATGCAGCAGAAACTGCACTTGCTTTAAATTGATGAGATAATGCACAAAAGTCTGCATACTTGGTAATTCATCAACTACCAACATGATGAAACTCTTTCCTTTGGACTTAAGTAAACCTGTGATAAAATCTGTTGAAACATCCTCCCAACATTGACTTGGAATGGATAAATTTTGTAGCAGACCCGGGGTCTTAATTGTCTCAACTTTATTTTGTTGGAAAACTAAACATTCCGTCACAAAAATTTTAATATCAGATTTAAGGAAATCCTAAAAAAAATATTTCTTCACCCTATGGTAAGTTTTTAAAAATCCTGAGTGTCCTCCTAGGGGAGAGTGTGTACTTACAAAAGAATTTTTTGTTTTAGTTGGGAATTCTTACAAAGATATAAGCAATCTTTGCATCATAAGGAATCATTTTTACAACTAAGTGTATCATATGTATTGGGATCTTACTGCAACCTTTAACTGAGTGTCCACATTTCTTCATCATTGTTCAATTCCTCCCTTTCTTTGGTTATCCAATCTATTTGAATAATATAAATGGCACAAAGCAATGCTTTCACCTCCTCATCCTTTCTTGAGAGTGCATCTGCAACAGCATTTAGCTTCCATTTTTTGTAGATGATTTCAAATTCATAACCCAACATCTTTGTGACCCATTTTTGCTTCTCTTCTGAAGATAGTCTTTGTTCCAAAAATTATTTAAGACTATCATGATTAGTTTATACCTTCAAGTGTTTTCCAATTAGGTAAGGTCACCATTTATTTAGTGCATGTAGTATTGCCAACATTTCCTTCTCATAAATAACTTTCTATAAATAATTTCCTTTTATTTGACAACATTAAAAAACAACGGGTCTTCCTTCTTGCATTAAAACAACACCAATTCCATTTCTTGAGGCATCACATTCCATAATAAAGGTTTTTGTAAAGTTTGATGTAGCTAAGATTGGTGCTTGGCACATTTCCTCTTTAAGATGTTCAAAGGCCTTAGTTGATTCAGGAGTCCATGAAAATGCGTCTTTCTTCAATAATGTTGTTAGAGGTGCTTCTATTCTCCCATAATTCTTAACAAATTTGCGATAATACCCTGTTAACCTGAGAAATCCTCGCAACTTCTTTACGGTTGTGGGGAATTTCCATTCCTGAATGGATTTAATTTTGTTAATGTCTACCTTAACACCCTCTTCAGATACAATATGACCTAGATATTCCACCTCTTGTACTCCAAAGAAAAATTTGGAGGTTTTTGCATATAATTGTTTCTCCTCCAACAGTTTGAGCACCCTGTCAACATGTTGAACATGATCCTTCCAAGAACTATTGTAGATTGGTATATCCTCAAAAAATACTAACACAAATTTTCTAAGGAAGGGTTTCAAAATGGAATTCATCAACCCTTGAAATGTAGAAAGTGCATTGGTAAGGCCAAAAGGCACGACCAAAAATTCATAATGACCCTCATGAGTTCAAAATGTTGTTTTCATAATATCTTTAGTCTTCATTCTAGTTTGATGATATCATGAATGAAGATCCAACTTGGTAAAATAAATTGCTCCATGTAATTCATCCAATAATTCATCGATCATAGGACTGGGAAATCTATCTTTAATAATGAGCTTATTGAGCTCCCTATAATCCAGACACATGCGCGATGATCCATCCTTCTTGTGCACCAATACTACTGCAGCATAGAAAGAACTTTGACTAGGTTGAATTATGCCAACCTCTAACATTTCTGCAATCATACGTTCAATTTCGATCTTTTGGACATAAGGATATCTGTAAGGCCTGATGTTTGGAGGAATAATTCATGGAATCAAATTAATAGCATGATCATGATCACGAATAAGTGGGAGCCCTTTGGGAGTTTCAAACACCTTCGAATGATTTTCCAAGAATTTTTTGAGATCTAAATAAATAGATGATTATGATGTTGGAATTGCTAGTGAGCATAATTGTGCAATTATGCCTCATTTCTTTTTCTTCAGAAGATTTTTCATGACATTAGAGCTTATTATATTTCCCAAATTTCCTGTGATACCTCGCAATTCAACTTCCTTTCCTTCTGAAAAAAAATTCAAGAAAAGTTCTTGAAAATTAAAAGCTACCATCCCCAAATATTATAACCATTGTATTCCTAGTACAACATCAACACCTCCCATTGGAACGAAGAGCATTGGAATATTCAATACATATTCCGCCATGGTTAGCTTGATATTATGGCACTTTCTAGAGAAATTTATAGTTCCTCCATTTGCAGCCATCACTTGACACTCTGGTGGTGGGTACAAGAAGAAATTCAATTTCTTGGCTACCTTACAATGAATAAAATTATGGGTACTACCCGAATCAATCTACACTATTACATTTTTATTCTCGATATGTCCTTTTATCTTGAAAGTTTGAGGAGTAGTAATTCCTGCCAATGCATTATAGGATATGGTCAGACTCATTTCTTCTTTCTCTAGGGTTGCTTTCTGGTGTATATCCTCTTCTTTTGAAGTTTATTGTTCATTTTCTTCCTCCTCTTCACAATCTATGTAAAATAATTTCTTCTCAGCACACTTATGACCTTTAGTGTATTTTCTGTCACAATTGTAGAAAATCACTTTTTCTCTTTTTTCTTCTAGTTTTTTTGGTGTTGGCCTTGTATATTGTGGAAGTCTAGGAGTAGCAACACTTCCATTTTGATAGATGTGAGTGGTAGGCTTCCTAGTCGCCATAATTTTACTTTCAATTTTTCTTGCCAACCAGGATGCCTTCTCTAATGAATTAGGTTCCCAAAGGAGAACCTCATGTTGGATGTTATCATTTAAAGTCACTATGAATGCATTAATCTTGTGTTCCTATGGAATATCATTCACCCTTATATTCAATTTTTGGAAGTCCTCAATGTGCTCCACCATTGAACCCTTTTGTTTGAGATTTATCAAATGGCTAAAGAAGGTGTTGCTCTTTGTATCCTCATAATGTGTTATCATCTCCTCCATAAAAATTGACCAAGTGACAATTTTTTTATGAGAGAAAAGCCATTGATATCATAAAAATATATTTTTTTCTAAATATAAAGTTGCACTGCATACCTTTTGTGTGTTTTCAAATTATGGAGATCAAAATATTGCTCCATTTGTAGTATCCATGTTACGTGATCCTTGCCATCAAACTTCCTCATATCGATATTTGGAATATGGTGGGTCTTCAATACAACATTAGAGTTTATGAAATCACGATTAAAATTTATTTTGTTCTCATCATGAGTTTCCTCTACTACCTTTTCGCCATTAGGAATAATTTCTTGTCTCAACTTTGTCAAACTTTCCTTCAAATCTTCCATGTCTGCTTTTAGATCATTCCTCAGGTCTTCCATGTTGTCTTTCATTTTTTTATCAATTCCATCAATCTTAGCTTCCATGTCATTCTTCAAACCATCCATCTTAGCTTCCACACCTTCCTTCAAACCATCCATCTTATCTTCCATTTCATTTTTTGTTACTCTTTGCGAGAGTGAAATTTGTTGCACTTGGTCTTGTAATTTTGATATATCATGTTACACTTCTTCCTCTTCATGAGTCATAGTAGAGAATTTTGATGGCTTGATGGGTGTTTAATTCTTTTTAGGGACCATTTTACAACCCAATACTGATACATATTCTTTAACATGCCCTTGGAATCACTTCAAATTGATTTTTCAAACAAGAAACATGCAATTTCTAAAAACAAATACATACATTTTTCTTGCTTTTGAGGAGCTCGATATTGAAACTGATGTATCTCTCTAATTTCAGATCCTTAAGATTCTATGTTTGGTTCTTTATTATCCCTCTAAACCTTCTTTCCAACGCCATAGGTCTAACCTGATTAGGATTCTTTAAGACAAATTTATGCCCAATCTCCCACAATGACCTAATTATGGAGTAGTCCAGTAGAGCTAACTTGGCATGCCACATGTCATTTTTTCCTCCTTCAGCTCTGAAATCAATACACATGAAACTATAGTGTGTGATTTCGACAATTTTTTACAGAATTCCAATCCAATGCTCAGAGAGAGAGTTATGATGATTGTTCGAAGGTCACCTCTTTGAGATGAAATTTGTGAGCCTGTAAAAACCCTAACTTCCACAGATCATATCTTTGAAAATATTACGAACCAATATCTAAATTTTTTACAAGAAATTCCTCTAGATTTCTTCAAAAATGGGTTTTTTCTGTGGCTTTTGAACCTTCGTAGAATTTTTTTTAAAGAGAAAATGCCATGATGACCTGTTTGAAGCAGTGAAACCATAGAAGCCAAATCTCTTATACGAAATGTTATGAAATCAGCTAACAAAATAGAATAAAATAGAGATCAAAGACTTACAAATCAGCCTCTTTGAGGGGGAAACCTCCTCTACATTACATAAATGAAAAATTCTTGGACGATTCAAATGAAAAAACCTTGTTTCTATATATAGTAGTCAATGGGGTCACAATATAATCCTAGCCGACCTAACAATAATAATGTGAGGGAGAAAAAATAACAATAGTTGGCTTTTATGGGGAAAAATAATAACAACATAGGGAATTCAAGGCTACAACAATAACAATAAGGGGGCTTTACTAACAACAATAAGGGACTACACTAGTAATATAGGGACCTAACAGTAAAAGGAATAGAGGAAACATTTGAGCTAGATCGAGAACTGTAGCTTTTAAAAATCAAATTGTTGAACCCATTGCAATTATTACCTCAAGTCAAACCAAATGACCCATAATTGACAAAGAATGAAAAAAAAAAAGTTGATAAAAGTTTGTTCTTCTCAATATTCGAAAACAGTTAAATAGATTACATAGAAAGAATCAACAATAAATGAGTGGAGTGAAACTTGAATAAAATGAACTAATTATGAAGTGAATATGACACTTAGAAAATAGTGAGATTAATGTCTCAATATCTTTATTTTTTGATAAAAAAATTTCAGAATTGTTATCATAGTAAATAAGAGTTGGCTCCTTCAGAACATTTGAAAGATATATCAATAATATTCTCAGCCACACTGCTTGACAATATGTTGAATTTGCAGCTACATACTCTAACTCTATAGAATATATTGAACATATTTACTATTTCTTGGATGCCCCTGAAATCGGATGCAAACATTATATTAAGTCTAGTTGCAGTGAGATACAACAAACTACCAACTAGAATTTTATACAATGTAGGATCAATTAGTTATGCCACATCTTGTTTACTCAGCTTGGTGCCTTGAGCAATTTATGTATTAGCTGGTTTTCAATTGGTCATTTCGAAATTTTGGAGGATTGTAGTGGCATATTTTTGTTGACCAACAAATATTTCATTAGAATATTTTTAGATTTAAATGCCTTAAAAGTTTTTAATGAGCCCTATATTAGTCATATTAAGCTTTGTTTTAATTACTACTTTGATGTGTTCTAACATCATATTGCTTGTATATGGAGATCATATATGTAAATGCAAAAAATGAAAATTTTACCTTCATGAGTTTTGGTATACAAAGTTGGATCATGGTTGCTTCTGCAAAAACCACTTTTGATGAGATATGTTTTGATGCCACTAGAGCTTGTTTCAATCCTTACAAACCTTTGTTAAACCTGTACACCTTATGCTCCTGTTCTAGAACTTCAAAACTATGAGGATTCTCCACATAAAATTCTTCCTATAATATACAATTTAAGAAAGCATAATTTACATAAATTTGATAGAATTTCCATTTGTGCTAAGCTGTTCTAGATAAAATGGTTCTGATAGTGTCTAACCTTGCTACTAGAGCAAAGGTTTCACCATAGTCGACACCAAATTGTTGTGAGAATCATTTGGAAATCAACCTTGCCTTATGTTTCTCAATTTCTCCTTTTTCATTCAGCTTGGTCTCATATACCCAGTTTACACCAATTTGGTTTTGTCTCTTTGGAGATCAACTAATTCCCAAGTTTGGTTCTTCTCTATGGACAAAATTTCTTAGTTCATTGCATCAACCCAATGTATTTCTTTAACTTCTTCTTCAAAATGGGTTGGTTGAGATGAAATAAAGGGAAACATATCTTGTTGATAAAACTCATGCTCCTAATCATATATTTCTTTGATGCTTATTTTTTTATAATATGTTTAGAAGATGTTGAATCAATGATGGATTCAATCTTAGAAGATGCACTATTTTTAGAGTGGTGTGGCTCTTCTTGAACCTGGAATCTTGGTAGTTGTGGTGGATAAACAAGATGATATAAATACTCATCAATATGATCAGACGAAAATTTATTTCAAAAAAGTTAACATCTCTACTTAAAACAAATTCTTGGTAACTTGATTGCAAATTCTATAGGCCTTTCGTTGTTCACTATAGCCTATGAAAATACATATTTAACTCCTATCATCAATCTTATTTCTTAACTTCTCAAGAACATATGCGAATGCTACAAATCCAAAAATTCTAAAATGAGATACATTTTCCTTATTACCATCCCATACATCTTGAGGTACTTCATCTTGGAGACTAGTTGTTTGAGATCTATTGAGAACATATATTGTTGTTGAAATTTTGTCAACACAATATTTATTAGACAACTTCTTCTCACACAACATATATCTAGCCCAATTCATGATTTTCTGGTTTCTTTCCTTTCTGATACTCCATTCTATTATGGATTATATATTTTTTTGTTGTGCATGACGATTCATTATTGTTGAAAAAATTATTCGAGGTCATTGGAGTTTTATTCTCCTCCTTAGTTAGATCTAAGTAATTTAAAAGGCTTTCCACTATTAGTTTCTTCTTCTGCTTTGAAAACTTTTAATATTCAGAAAGTATCTGATTTATTTTTGAGAAAATAAACTCATGTTGTCCTATTATAATCATAAATGAAGGTAAGAAAATAAACACTGCTACCAATGGATTGTTTACGAATTGGGCCGTATATATATGTGTGTGTGTGTGTGTGTGTGTGTGTGGAATAAATCTAAAGGAACTACTTCTCTAGAGGAATATGTGGTAAATCTCTCTCTTTTATGCTTGAATAAAATACAAATCTCGATTACAATATTTTTCTTTAATAACAGGGAGACTAATGACCATTGAATGCTTATGAAGCAAACTTAAAGTCTTTAATGGAATATTCCCATCCCTATAGTGCCATAGTTGAGACTCATGTATTCTTGACACATTCTGGGAAAAATATTGTGAAATATTTTAACTTCTAAGAGTCAATGGAAACATCTTATTCTTGGGGTTTTCAATATTTTCTATCAATCTTCTATTTGAGGTTTTTCATAGATATAACATGCGGTGCCTTGGAATAATATATCATAACCATGTTCCATCAGATCTACAACATAATAACGCATATGAGATTATGCTTCAAATCTAGAACATAATAAACATCAAGTACGTATTTATGTTGATTATGTTTAGTAAGAACAGGGAAAATACCTTTCCCTTCAGCTTTAATATGGGAATGATATCTAAGAGTAATTTTAGATTTTATGTAAGCATCAATGCAAGAAAGTTTATTTTTTTTCCTATCATATGATTTTTGCAACCATTGTCCAACAACCAAAGGTCCTCGCTATGAGTGTCTTCAGAAAGATGGCAAGAAAGAAACAATGTCTCAGAGAATTCTCCTTCATTGTTGGAGATATGGACACTACCTCGTTGTTGATACCACTATTTCTTTCTATACTCATGTTCATAATACCCAAACTTCTTATAGTAATAGCATTAAACGTTAGATTTGCTCCATGTTTTTCTTTTTTGTGTTTGGTTTCATGAAGGTCTCCACTGCATTGCTTCTAACACCCTCCTCCCACATCTTCCCAAGTAAATGGCATACCAGCGTAAACATGAGATGAATAACTACTATGATATGATTCAACTTCCTATGTATTAGTTATGGGAGTGGAAGTGACAAAAAACAACCAACATGACCTTCTACACATGCAACAGAACCCATAGGAGCCATACAACTCTTCCAATGACCATCCCCTGAGACAATATGACATTTTTTTCCATTAAATCCTTAGTCACTCCCTTGACATGGATATGCATGTGACTGGGACCCTCTAATTTCTCCCATAGCAAGGAATGCCTATGACTACGAAATTTCCCAGATAGTTCTATGCAAGTGACTCTGGATTCCATGCCATGTTTTTAGGGCCAGAACTCCATGAAAATTCAAAAAATGAAAATTAACATCGAAACAATGATATAGATGAAAAAAATTCAACAAGGACTTGACTAGACCCCTCCTAGACATGACATACATTTCGTCAAACATGTCACAAATATGAATCTACAGGTTTAACAATATATCTGAGTATATGGGTCTCAAAGTTATCAAAGAATCAATTAAGAAGCATTGATGCCTCATTGCAATAATTGCATTACCATCTATTAAGCCATATATTCATTATGCATTCTCAGATTAATCAAAACATAATGAGATCCATACACTATCAATATCATAAAACTCACTCATAACCAACATATAACCAACTGAAATATCAAGGATATGAAAACCATATAAGACACATGTAAACAAGTTTATTTACTCATAAAAATACCAAGGAAAAAGATCTCTTATTGATTATTGCATAGGCTGACGAGGCGTGGGAATTTCACGAATCACCTAACCATAGACTAGGTTGAAACAAATATTTCTTTCATCCAGTCACCCCTATACCATATTCCAAGCATGAATGTGGGATATCATAAAGCAAATAAATCAAAACCAAACCAAGGCCTCCAAAGGACAAACCACCTCAACCCTCAACCAGTCATTCCAACTCACGAGTGGACATCACTAACCATCACCAAATTGGTCTCTACACAAGTTTTACAGGGCTCTAGAGAATTTTCTCCAACCAGGTATTACAGGATTAGTACCTCAATCCAAAACTTTCATCGATATTCTGAAGAGTTTGTCCAACCATGGCTTCTAGGACTACTAACTCAACCCAAGTTGTTACATGGATTCCATAACGTTTGTCCAACCAAGGCTTTCAGGAACTAATAACTCAACCCACATCCAAGGGCATAAGAAAACCGACCAGAAAAAACAAGTAAAATTCACAACATGATATCTATCCAGGAAATCTTAAGGCTAGGAAAAACCACTATCAATCGTGGCAATCCTAAGTTCCAATGGCATATCATAAAAAAATAACCACATGCATATGCCATGGATGTAAAAAAAAGTAAGAGAATAATGCATGCAACTCGGTACCTGCAAGAACAACTCATTTTATATTTTGATCTTTTTCCTCTTGCACTTTCCTACTTTTAATTTACATTCTTGCTCCAAAACCCAAATATGCCACAACAATCTAAGAGTTCTCCAAGATAACTCTAAGTATCAAAGAGAATGAGAGAGATATAGAGAGAAAATGAGAGCTCCAAAATTAAACTGACCAAAAACCATGAATTGATCCTCAAAAGCCTTTTTAATAATGAGGCCTCTATTTTATTCATTTTCCATTACTTTTCCTTTAGTTTCCTCCTCACGTAAAACCTAAGACCTTTCACCTTCCTTTCCTCCTAATTTCCATTATTTTTATAACTAAATGCTAATAAATGCCACTTTGCCTTTCCAAATCCTTTTCCATTTCCTTTCCCAGTTTCCATATCCATTAATAAACCAAATGAACACCTAATAGGATGTTTTTAGCAACATTCAACCTGGAATACGTGTCCCATGACCAATGTATTATTTTACCTTTATTAAATTTTACATGGATTTTTGACCATGGTTGTTACATAAACCTATCCCTTGGGTGAACATCATCCTTAGTATTCAATGAAACCTACAACCGACAAGGTTTTTGAAAGCAAAATATACTTCCCGTGGAGCTTTATAACCTAACTCATTACAATATTTACAAGGATCAACCTGTTGAGAAGATCCATGGGAAGTATCAACCTAATGATATCATGATCTTAGATCAAACTTTAAGAACATTGTTGCTCCCTTCAAATGACCGAACAAGTCATTAATGCTCGAAAATGTATACATATCCTTCATGGTCACCTTATTCAACTTCCTCTAATTAATGCATAAATTTAGGGTACTATCCTTCTTCTTCATAAACAATATCAGTGTGACCCATGGTGATACACTTAGCCTAATGCATCCCTTGTCAAGAATTTCCTTTAACTACAAATTTAACTCTACTAACTTTGGAGTGCTCATATTGTATAATGCCTTTTATGTTGATGTCGCCCCTGGTACCAAATCAATATAAAAATACAATTCCTTGTGAGGAATAAACTCTGAAACCTCCACGGGAAATACATCCTGAAATTGTTGTAAAATTGGTTACCTGCTCAAGACATCCACATCTTCAACTTCCTTACCATTGTCACTATAAATATTCACTGCAAATAACACACAACCTTTCCTGTGAAAATACTTCTCCTACATAGATATCACCATTCTGACTCATGTTGCCTTATTCTTACCTTACAAGACTCTTTATTCTCCTTTTTCATCCAAGTACTCAATAGCTTTGTCATTACAGTCCACCTTTTTGTATGAATATACAACCATCCCATACCCAAAAGCATGCTATACGAACAAAATGAAAATACTTTCAAATGCACTGATGTAGACATACAATTCAACTGAGATGCACAAGCTCTTACTAATGATGAACTTGATTCTTTGTAATTGTATCAAACTGCACTAACCAATACTCTACATGCACCTCTTTATCCAAACCACACGTATCCATGAGTTCAAGATTAACATAGCTATACTTAGATCTAGGGTCAATCAAAACATAAAAAACTTGATCACAAAGCTTACCATACATCTTGATAATAAACGCATGTTGATCTTCCTGCATATTATCCAACACTCAATAGATATGAGGAACACTCTTTCCAACATCCCCCACTATTTGTGCTTCCCGAAAACCTTTAGATTTGTTGTCTACCACCTTGATGTTGTGGAAAATCTCTCTTGCAATGATATTTTCCAACATTGTATAGGATTCCACCCTGCACCCTTGTTTTGTTCCTCAAAATTAAATACATGCCGTTTGTCATATGCATTAAAATTCTTGTATGGTGTTGTATTATCTTTGTTACTTTTGTCTTGAGGCCTCGCTCATTTCTTTTCCTATTTCCTCTAATTCTGATTTTTACATTTCCAGATAGGTTTAGTCTCAGATATGTGCTTTTATTGCTCATAACAATGCTTTAGCTTATGGATGGCCTCCTCCAATGATCTTGGCTCATCAAACTAAATCTTGTCTTTAAATGCTATCGACAACCCATTTATGAATCTAGGAATCTTGGCTTTATCCTCCTTAAGGTAAGGCACATACCTCTATAATTCCAAGAACCTGCTAGCGTACTCTTCATCGGTCATAGAACCCATCTTTAGCTCATAAAATGTTATTTCCATGTCATCATATTATCTCTCCAATCAATACTTCTTCCTAAATAGTCTCTCTAATTCACTCCAAGTTAAATCCTCCTCATAAATATCTATGATGTTGTTTACATCTTCCCACCGGATATTTGCTTTACCTCGTCTAGCCTTCATTTTCTCTGAGTAGTCATGTAATTTGAAGAACTTATTCATTCCAAGAAACCATCCTTTTGCATCCTTTGATTTCTTCATTTCCACATCAAATGTAAGTGGCTTTTCTTTCCTAAACTCATCCAACATATATCCCTGATCACTCCTCTTGTAAGGATGATAATGATGATGACCATGATACCTATCAGAACCAAAACTAGAATAGTACATGTGTCCATAACCTCTCCTGTCTATTGTATCCAAGAACCTACCATTTCTGCTCGTGTCATCTCTATCTGACCTATGCCCACTGTGATATCTACTACCATATACGTCATTATTCCTATCCTCTTTTCTACCACCTTTTTAGTCATATTTTATCTCTTTTCTTCCTGAAAGGTTTATTATGTTGGCTAAATCAAATCATAAACAAACTAGCATACCTTAGTATAGTTCGGGGAGGATATATCATCTGTAAAACCGACCATATTACCAAAATAGATATATAAACATGTAATCAGATAAATATATAAGCATCTTTTCAGCCATTATCCAGTTGTCCATGCATGAATATTTCGACCATATACCATGACCTCATGCACAACGACCATCATCCATGCAATGTATGCATAGCAACATATAAACAATGACACAGATAACCAATGCACGATTGGAATACACTCACAAAAAATACATTTAGCAACGAAACCATCAAATTTCACATAGTTACACCACTGGAATCATGACCCCTTCCATGCATACACAACAAGAAAATAGACCACCAACAAAATGACCTATATTCAACCAACATGTACATACAACAATACATTCATCCAAGGAGAAAAAAAAACCAACATCACCCAATTAACCAGCCATCCAGGGTATACATGTGACAAAGAATTAGTATGATATGATTCAACTCCCTATGTATCAATTAAGGAAGTGGAATCTATGGAACATAGCCAACCTGGCCTTCTACACATGCAACAGAACCCCCACGGTTCATTCAACCCTTCCAAGTGACCAAACCCTGAGGCAACCTAAAATTTTTCTACATTAAAGCCAGATTCCTTCCCTTGACATGGGTATACATGCAACTAGGACACTCCACTAAATCCCACAACAAGGCATGCCTGTGACTGGGGACTTTTCCCAGTAGTTTTGTGCAAGCTACTCTAGATTCTGTGCCACTTTTTCACGAACAAGACTCAGGCCACTTCGTATAACTCCATGAAACTTACAGAAATGAAAAGTAACATAAAAATAATGATACACATGCAAATACTTGAATAAGGACTTGACTGGACCCCTACAAGCCATGACATAAATTTCGTCGAACAAGTCACAAATATGCATTCTACATGTTTAAACAACATATTTGAGCATAAGGGTCTCACACTTATCGGAGAATCGCTAAGAAGCATTGATTCCTCATCACAATAACTGCATTACCATATATCAAGCCATATATTCATTATTCATTCTATGATTAATCAAAACATGATGAGATCCATATACTATCACTATCATGAAACTCACTCATAACTAGTGTATAACCAATAGAAATATCAAGCATATAACATCCATATAAGCCACATATAAACACTTATATTAACCCATAAAAATACCAAGAAAAAAGAGCTCTTATTGATGATTGGATAGGTCAACCACGTATGGGACTTTCAAGAACCACCCAACCATAGTCTAGGTTGAACCAAATATTTATTTCACCAAGTCACCCCCATGCCATATTCTAAGCATGAATGTGGGAAATCATAAAAAAATCAATCAAAACCAAACTAGGGCTTCTAGAGGCCAAACCACCTAAACCCTCAATCAGTGATTCCACCTCACGGTCAAAAATCACTAACCATCACTAGATTGGTCTCTACCCAAGATGTCCAGGGCTTTAGAGCAGTTGTTCCAACCAGGGCTTCAAAGAGTTATAACTCAACCCACAATTGTTGATGGGCATCTAGACTTTTTGTCCAAACAAGGTTTTCAGGACTAGTAACTCAAACCACCAAGGGATTCCAGAGCATTTGTCCAACCAAGGCTTCCAAGACTAGTAACTAAACCAAAGCTATTGTAGGGCTTCGTGAGATTTTATCTAACCAATTCTTCTAGGAACTAATAACTCAACCCACATCCAAAGGCATAAGAAAAACAACCACAAAACACAGCTAAAATAAAAAAGACCATGGTTATCTAGGAAATGGCAAGGTTATGCAAAACCATTTTCAACCCAGGATATCCTCCATGCCAATGAAAAATGATAACCAAATAACCACATGAATACGACATGCATGCCAAAACTAGTAAAAGAATCATACATACAACTCGATACCTCCAAGAAAAAATCATTGTATATGTTGATCTCGATGTCCTCTTGTGCTTTCCTACTTTTTGTTTTCTTTCTTGCTTCAAATCCCAAGTATTGCACACCCCTTCAAGAGTGTTCCAAGAAAATTCTAACTATCTAAGAGTATGAGAGAGAGAGAGAGAAAATGAGAGCTCCAAAACCAAAGTGACCAAAAGCCATGAACTGATCCTCAGAAGAATTTTTATTAATGAGGCCTCTATTTTCAACATCTTCCATTATTTTTTCTTCATTTCCCCCCTCACGTGCAACCTGTGACATTTCGGCTTCATTTCCTCCTAATTTCCATTATTTTCATAAATAAATGCCAATAAATTCCACTTTTCCTTTCCAAATCCTTTTCCATTTCCATTTCCAATTTCCATAGCCCTTAATAAACCAACTGAACACCCATTATAATTTTTTCCCAACAATCAACTTGGAATATGTATCCCATGAAGAAGGTATTATTTTACCTTTATTAACTTTTAAATGGATGTTTTACGAGGGTTGTTGCACTGCTGCATGATGATGTTTTGATATACCTCTGCCTTAGCCTCTCCCTCGCTTGTTTCCGCCTCTATATCCTCTTCCTCTTCCTCTACCAAGAGATATTTGTTCTTTGAAAGCTTGCTCGATGGAATCTTCCACCAAGTTAAGTCTTGTTTCATGTTCCATAAGTGATCCAGTCAACTGTTCTATTGAGAACGTTGTAAAATATTTGGATTCTAGAATGGTTGTTACAATCATGCCATATTTCTTGGGCAAGCTTTGAAGGAAATTTTCAATAATCTTCTCATCTATAATGGTTTCACCAATGAGTTTGATCTGATTGACTATGCCTATGACTCTAGTCATGAATTTGTCCACATTCTTTGTGTCACTCATTTTCGTGGTTTTGGACTCAGCTCTCAAACTCTGCAAATTAATAGTGTTCACTGTATCATAACCTTGATATGAAAATTTCAAAATATCCCAACCTTATTTTGTTGTTGATGCATTAGTTATCTTGTTGAAGGTAGATTCATAGACTGAGTTTTGCATCCAACATTTGGATTTATGTTATTTCTTTATGAGTTCTGTAGTGACATTCCTCTGATTAATGTTCATGTCTTCTAATGTTTCTTGGGTTGACTCTATATAACTGATCTACAGAGTATCCCAACAATGTTGGGCTTTCAAAAGTGTCTTCATTCTTAAAGAACAAAACTCATAATTTTTTTCTAAGAAAAATCAGTGTTTGGGGAAAAGAGCTAAAGGAAGCCATTTTCTTGAATGTAGATGTGCACCTTTTAGTCGTGCTAATAGTCACAAGATTCCTTTATTTTTTT
The DNA here is from genome assembly GCA_034641835.2 of Pinus albicaulis. Lineage (NCBI taxonomy): Eukaryota > Viridiplantae > Streptophyta > Pinopsida > Pinales > Pinaceae > Pinus > Pinus albicaulis. The sequence continues at coordinate 939,566,185 of CM076572.1, read as the reverse complement.
AAATCTCCTTGAATAAACCCTTATGATTTTTGTTAATTTAATAGACCGTGATGTCTTTAAAATAAATTCCTTATTTTTTAATAGATCCTTAAATGTCCTTAACTATGAACGAGTCCTTTTTTTTAAATACACAAGCATGCAAGCATATATGTTATACCTTGAAACCATTTAAAAAAAAATGCACAAGGCACTCAAAACATTGCATGAGCCCTTTTCAACACGTGTGTTTTTCTTTTTTAAATCAAATGGAAAACCCTTTATTAAATTTGTATGAGGGGTTTTCATAATAAAATGATACCTTTTTAAAACAAAATCGTAAGCCTTTGTAGATTATTCTTACTTCCTTTTATTTGAATTAGTCATGGCCTCATGCTTGAAGTATTGACTCATTCATTTGATCTTGTGTTGCGTTCCAGTGACTTTGACGTTGCGCAATGTTGTACGCTGTGCTTCCGTCGCACTTCATGATGCCAAATGCCAACGCTAAAACACACTTTTTGCGAGTTTCATAAGTGTGTTGTGCTCATCACACCTCAGCAAAGAGAGCAAGTGCGATGATCACTGATATATATAGATATATATATAGAGTATAAAACGAAGTTGACTAGCTTGCAGCGGCTTCTCTTCAAATTTGATCTCCTATTGAGTTTCCTTCCTCGAGTCTTCATCCCCGAGATCCTCTAAAATTCTGTATTAAAAAAAAAATACTGCTCTCCTTGGAGTCTTATGTAAGCTGGCTTCGATACCATGACAAAGAATGAAAACAAAACGTTGAGTAGAGATTGCTCTTGTTAATATTCCAAGTAGTTCAATAGATTACATAGAAAGTGCCAACAATAAATTAATGGAATGAAAATCAACTAAGCTAAACTAAATATGAAATTACTATAACACCTAGAAGAAAATGGAATTAAATATGATGACACCTAGGAGACAATGAAATTAATATCTCAATAATAATGTAGAATTCCAATGGTCTTAGAAAATCAATTTGAACATAGATATTATAGATTAAGTGGATTTTTGGTCAGCATGGAATTTTTTAGGGTTTATATACAAATTATCATTACTCTAGTAGTTGAACAAATTCCATCAAAATTTTTTATGTGCCTGATCTTAATGCTAGTTGGGCTATCCACATTATGAAGGTGAAATTATTCTTGAACCTATAAATATACATATACCATCTAGTTGAGGTAAGCATACCATATGGTTGAGATAATTTATACCATAATGGAGGTGTTTATTCATTGTAATGCTAGGTCTAAGAACATAAATGGATTATTTTGAGAAGAATTTCTCACATGGAACATTTGTATCTACATGACTTTTAATCAACCCTGCCACTTGCAATGAAATTTCATTTCTTTAGACTTATTCATGTGTGCATTACTCAAAAATTTTATTGTGTGTAGTACTAACTGATTGAAACATTATTTTGGGAAACCCACTTTTGACATTGGTGCTATGAGAGAATTTATTCAATGGACAAAATGATGAAGATGAGGACTACATATGCAACTTGATGGGTAATTGTGATCTCTTCTTTTAGACAAGGGAATTTTTTAAGGTTGGTGAAGTTTCTTATTTCAATGTGACCACAAAACCTAACTCCTCATGCTACTCCACTATCACCTCCATCATTGACATGGACTTGAAATGCCAAAATAACCTCCTCAACAATGATGCATGAAATTGTAGTGTCTGTGTGGAAAAATTATCAATGTCACCTACCACAACAAAATGATTGTGCATTGTTCTTCTATAAGGAAAACTCCAACTTCATGGATTAAGAATTTCACTCAATATTTAAGCATAGCAATTATAAAAATTTCCCATGATAAGCGAGGAGAAGTGCCCACTTTGATGAAGGCAACAAAATTAGTAGCTCAAACACTCAATAAAGGTAGGAATATGTTCTCTCTGATACCACTATTAAACTCATTAGAATGGAAGAGACAAAATTATATAATCATGAGATGAATTATTAATGTAATGTAATGACCCTTTGTTTCATATACCAAAAAATCTCTTTGACTGGCTATGGCTTTCCATGTTAACATGTGGCTTTCCACTTTTTATTTTACATAATCCCTAATGATTATATTTCCAATACTAGAGATGGTCTAATTATTTATCCTTAAGGAAGAATTTAGTAAGCCTTAAATATTTTCTTGATCATAACTCCAATGCAATGGACATGATGGACAACCCTAGTTCACATTGAGACACCAAACTCAATAGAGTGTAAATTGTACCAACTGTTAATTTTTGCAACTAGAGTCAAATTCCACGGAAAAATGAAATGGTTAATATTATAATTTCATTAGATTCCTTTTCGAGAGGACCAAAATCGACCTATATATAGCCCCAATCAGTTAAGCAGAAGTTAAGTTATGAATTATTTTATTATTTTTATGGGTCGGCAGCAAGTCATGTGGATTCAGCCAAATACCCAAGTGGCCCCTCACAAATTTATAAATAGAAGTGACCCCAAGATCATTTACCCACATTATATCATGATATTTTCTTCATGCTCTTTTGGTATTGGTTCGTATTTTTTGATTTGGCTCACATAGGTTCGTCAGGAGAATCTCACAGAAGGGCTCGTGGTTAAAAAAGAGAGGCTCACATAGATATGGGTCTTCTAAGCATGAGTCGTGGGCATAGTACTACATATCTCAGACCACAGCCATGGGAAGGTTGTTTCAAGCCCACAATTGAGTTGGTATAACCATGGGAAAACCTTGTTCAAGGTGCGACTAGGGTTTCTGAGTCAGATCGAGTTGATCTGGACCTCAGTCGTGGGTATGAAGTGCTTAGGTCATGGTCAGGGCTGCTATAACTGTGAACTCACAATGTTAATGTCATGGCTAAGATAATTTCTTAGAATATCTAATTTTGATCACAATCAATTACTTGTGCAGTGTCTTCATTCATCTGTCGCTCACTTACAGTCACATCAGAATAGTCGTTGACAACATCCTGGATTCAAATCTAGGACTAGGTATTTGAGATCACTTAGTTTTGGCGATACAAATGATTCATGTTTTTGATGTAGTATATATGTAGATATGAAGATCTGACATACTTGTTTATGTTGCATATATGTATTGTGCTCATTGTACTCTATGCTGAATTTTTTTTTTAACGTCTATTAAAGAAGAAGATTTGAAAGGGTTCCCCCATAGTGGGCCTTTTCCCTGGTCTTGGATAATTTTTTTGTCTTTTACGGTTGTGCTATTGTCTTCTTTTTCACTGCATGCATTGTTCTATATTTATTTAATTTTTATGGTTATTTACACTACTAATATTCGGATGCACTATTAATGAAATGTAGTTTGGGCTAAAGTGATTGATTCATCATAGAAAAATGTGAAAAATTAGCATGGTATCAGAGATAAGGTGAAGGAAAATCCCAAGAGAAGAAAACCAGTGAATCCCTCATTATCAAAAAGCATATCTACAAGCCAAGGTCAAGATGTCTTCCTCTACCTTCAAGAAGCACGAGAAATTGGGTGATACATCTAACTTTGCTGCATGGAAATATAGATTAGAGATCATAACTGACAACAATGATGTGATAGAATACATTCAAGGAAGGATACCCGAGCCTCTAGAAAATTCCTTTGCCGCCATCAAGAGAAGAAATAAGAAAGGTGAGTCCAAAGCCAAAAAAATCATAGTTGATGGTTTACAAGATCATTTACTTACATATGTTGGGAATTTAAGAGAGTCTAAAGGCATGTATGACAAGATATCTAGCATGTATGAAGTCAAAAATCTAAATGAGATCATCACCTTGAAAGATCAACTCGAGGAACTAAAGATGAACAAAGGTGAAAATGTCCAGTGCTACATTATGAGGATCTCTCGTGTTAGAGATCAACTCTAGAGGGTTCAAGACAATGTACCTGAAAAAGATCTGGTTGTCATGACTCTTAGAGGTCTCACTAATTTTTGGGAAACATTCATTAATACAATAAAAAACAACAATGTTCTCCCATCATTCGATGAAATTGTTGGAAATCTTACTAAAAAAAAATCAATAATGATCGCAAGCAAAAGAATTCAGAAGCATGAAGAAGGAGAGCCTACTGCATATTTCACCCATAACAAAAGAAAGAGATGAAAAGGAGGACATTCTAGAATATGCCCTCCTTAAAGCTCAAAAGGAAGGAATGATAGATCACTATCTCATATTGAATTATAAAACTGCCACAAGAAAGGACACTATGATCGTGATTGTCCTGAGAAGAGAAACATACCATGATTCAACACAAGAAGTAAGAATAATGATAAAAGAAGAAGAGATAATAAAAGTTACAACCATGACCAAAAATATGAAAAGAGAAGGGATTCTTCAAGCGACTTTGAAGAAAAACATCATTCTCAAAACAAGTCAAGGGCTCTCAGGTATGAAAGTAATGATGTGAATAAATCTGAATATATTCTCATTTCTACACTTACTAGTTCTTCTCCACCCAATTTGTTGGATAGTTGGTTAGTTGATAGTGGGGCCACTCATCAATTCTCTAGATACAAATAAGTCCTCTCTAATATGGTAGAGAGGGAGACTAAGTTGAAAAAAAATCATAGAGATAACTCCACTCATCCTGTAAAAGGTTTGGATCTGTTAAGTTTCAGCTAAACTCTTGAGAATCAATATTGATGCATGATGTTATGTATGTACGAAGTATATTGAAAAAATTGATTTCTATATATATTGGAAGATAAGGGGATGATGGTTTCCTTCATCAATGGAAAGGTATTATCTTGGCGCGCTTATTCACATATGAAATATGCATTCACATTAGGTTTGAGCTCAGAGGGACTCTACAAATTCACATGAATGCCACTTTTAGCATTTCTTAATAACATCAATCATCTCAATGAATTATGACATCGCAAGCTAGATCATCTACACTATGATGCTCTTCCAAAATTGAGGAGACTAGTCTCAGGTGTTCTTGATGTTCAACGTTAGCACAATGGAGTTTTTCTAGGTTGCACAAGTGGAAAGAAAAACAAGGGACCTTTCCCCTAAAGTAAGAAAAAAAAACTGGCATCCTCCATCTCATTCATTCATATATATGTGGTCTCATGTATGTGCACTATATTGGTGGTCGTCTCTATTACATCACCTTCATTAACGATTTCTCAAGAAAGAGATGGTTTTACTGCCTCAAGGACAATGATGAAGCCTCTAAAATATTCAAGGAATTCAAAGGATTGGTCGAAAATAAATCAGGGAAAAGAATACAAGTTTTCAAGTTTGACAATGGAGGAGAATAAATGTCAAAAAACTTCATAGAATTTTGCAAAAAATAAGGGATCAAGAAGGAAACTTTTGTACCTTATACACCTGAAAAGAATGGATTAGCTGAAAGGAAGAACTGGTTGATATTGGAAGTTGTTTATGCTATGCTTCATGATTAGAAGGTACCAAAGTTTCTATGGGAATAAGCCACACATGTCGCTATGTATGTTCAAAATTTGTTGCCTCATCAAGCATTGAGAAACAAGACTCCAGAAGAAATATTTATAGGTAACAAACCTGACATCAATCATCTTCAAATATTTGGATGTCCTATATTCTTTCATGTGCCGAAAGACAAAAGAAAAAAGCTGGAAGCCATAGGTAGAAAATATATATTTGTGGGCTATTGTGAAAACTCTAAGGCATACAAAATTTATTTTCTTGGTGAAAAGAAGGTTGAAATTAGTAGGGATGTAACCTTTGATGAAAATGCAATGCTTTGTAAAGAAAGATGCCTTCCTCCACCTCCCAAGGAATATGATGATGAAAAAGATATTCTAGATGGTCCTTCTATGCCTAAGTCAGATGTCGTTGATACCACCATGGAGCCTATGTATCATTTAGATCCACCTCCTAGTGATCCTCCTACAAGGAAGAGACTGCTTTGACTTCACGACACTCTACAGGATAGTGAAAGAAGTATTCCCATTCATCGATCCTTTAGAGAAAGGAAGGAATATTATAGGTATTAGGTATATCTAGTTGTTATGAGCACTATTATACAAGTTGAACCATCCTCTTTTGAATATAAGTAAAAGAAAAAGTTTGGAAGGGTTCTATGGGCGAAGAATATGAATCTATTGTGAAAAATTATGTATGGGATGTTGTGTTGATACCACATGGGAAGTATGTTGCGACTTCGAAATGGTTATTTAATATCAACATGGAATCGATGGGAACATTGAGAAATACAAAGTGAGGTTTTTAGCTCAAGGTTTCTCTCAGAAAGAGGGAGAAGCTTACGATGACAGATTTTCTCCTATTTCTTGATATATAACTATCCCTTCGATAGTTGCCCTTGTTGATAGTCAAGGTTGTACCCTTCATAAAATTTATGCAAAGACTGTTTTCCTCCATGGTACATTACAAAAAGAAGTGTATGTGGAATAGCCATAGGGTTTTGACGTGGAAGATCGCATAACACATGTTTTCAGGTTGAAGAAAGCATCGTGCAGATGGATGCAAGCTCCTCGAGCTTGGTATGCTCGCATTAACAACTATCTAATGAAACTTGGTTTCACAAGAAGCAATGTTGATCCCAGCCTCTATTTTAAGGTTTTCCAAGGTTTTCCACTGATTCTGGTTCTATAAGTTGACAATATATTCTTAATACGAAGTGAATTGTTGATGGTTGAATGTAAGAGTAAGTTAGCCTATTAATTCGAGATGAAAGACCTCGGTCTCATGCACTACTTTTTGGGCCTTGAGATGTGGAAAATACCTTGCGAGATCTTTATCTAATAAGGAAAGTATGTAGTGAAGCTGTTGGAAAGGTTTCGTATGACATGTTAGCACCTGATCTGGACCCCAGGCTGAAAAGGGAAAAACAGGGTAACAACTAAACCATGCTCAGCCTTGTAGCTAGCCCTACAAGGACAAGAGAGGGCTCTCTCCGTAAAAATAGATATTTGATAAAAACACAATAGTGGACTGATATTAGGCTAGGTAAAATGATGGGAAAAAGGTTTTAATAAAATGAATGAAATTTCAAGGATGTGTGGGACAAAATGGGACAGTTGAAACTGGGTATTTCATGGGGCAAGATAAGCAAGAAAATTTAGCAATTAAAATTAAATAAGGATGGGATGGAAAGACTGGTGAGGAGTTGAAAAGGGCACAATAAATCGATCCTTTTCAAATAGAAGAAAAACACAGGAGTATGAATGGCTTCCCAAGGCAGGGCATAAAAAAAATGGACCCTACCTTTCTATCTTGAAAGCATTCAAAAAAAATGTTTATGGATGAATGGAACACATAAAAATTCACATATGAAACAAAGGAGAAAAATGAATGCTAAATCTCATATCACATGGATCCCACAAATCATAGCTACATCTCTTATTAATCCCTATCAAACTGTACAATGGAGCTCAAAATGTTCTTCCACACTATTCCCCTACTGCTGAATTGCATCCCCTTTACTAATGATGTACAATTACAATAAATAAGCTGAAATGTGGGAACATGGATCCACAGAAAAAGGGAACTGTTCTAACAGCTCAAAAACTAAAGTACAATGATAGAAAAGAAATACAACAATCTGCCCCTGAAAATGAGGGACAACGAGACTTTTTTGACCTCTTGGAGATTTCGTTGTTATGCTGTATGAAGGGAAAATAGGCAATCTGAAGGCAAATTTCCTACTTTGCTTCTATTGTAACAATATTTGTTTTTAAATAAGCTTCTCGGCCTTTGAATGTTGCTTTGATTTCCTTTATTAGTTTGGAGAAAATTGACTTTTTAAATAAAATGCTATTCAAAATAAAATTGAAATTAAATTATATGCTTTGTGAAGGGAAAATTTAATCTTTAAAATGGATAGGAGCGGAGGAAAGGAGGTGGGACCCCCATCACAATCGGAATCGGAAGGGGTGGGAGGGGGAATACAATCATATAATAAAACATTTGAAAATATACATTGCGCTGGTACCAATCGCAAGTGCCAATCGCAATCGGGATCGGGAGGATCGGGGAGGTGTGTCGCATTGAAGAATCGCCGATTGCGACGAGCGATTAATCGCATCCGGGAAAAGTAATCGGTGATGGGTAAATGGGATGCACGATTGATCACTACGATTGGATCGAAGGTGCGAATGGGGGGACTTAATGCGATCGCATCAGAGTTTTTGAATGATGGGTCAATTGGGGCGCTTGTGTTGATATTGCGATGCGATTGGAAAGTCGGCGGGATTTATAGTATAGACTTTATTATAAATTTTATTATGAAGTATGGTGGGGAAGTGGTTGTAATCGCATATGTGTTTTAAATGATCAAATAATGCGATTATGTAATCGGAAAGGGGGAAAAAAGGGATTTTATAAGAAAACATTAAACTTTAAACATAAAGTCTAAGGGAAAATGGGAAGTAGGGATTACATAAGGATATAAGGGACCTTTACTTCACTTAAGCATAGATTTCAATATAGAAGTCAGTTTTAAGAGAGCAGTATACCATTGGAAAGCTCTTTCCGAACTATTTCTGATGGATCTTCTTAGAAGATGATTTGGCACTGAACATGCTGTGGAAAACTCTTTTGAAGGCAGGGTGGTGACTTTGTGAAGATGACAACTTTCTGAATTGTGACTTATTACATATGATGATATAAAATTACATAATGAATAATCATAAAGGCAAAATATCATGTTTTCATCTTAGAACATAGTTTTGAGGTGAAAATTACATCAAACTAAATAACATATATCTTTGATCTTCCAGGTGCTGTGACTTTGAGTTTATTTGACTTCCTCATGACCTTGCTGATTTTTATTGACATTTGACCTATTAATTTGACCATGGTGAGACCCTAGAAACTAATGAGACCCATCCTATGATCCACTGACATGATTTTGAGAATAAAAGTGACTAATGAATGAAGACCATAGAGAGGAAAATCAACAAGTACCTTATGAGGGAAAAATGATGAAAATTTACTACCATCAATGAATCCATGACCTAGTGGAATGGTGAAATTTATTGGTATGGGACTCCTAATATGCAAATGAAAAGGAGAAATGTTGATCACTGATGGAAGTATGACTAGACTGACACAAACATGACCAAGCACAAATCCATGGCTACTCCGATGCAGATGAATTTCAAGAAGTTGTGTGGAAAATAAATCAGACCTGATATGGAAAATCCATCCGAGTATAGAAAACTAATTGGGGGTTTGATGTTCCTCTTGAACACCCATCTAGATATATGTTATGTAGTTAACACATTGAGTTAATTCATGATTGAGCCCCTACATGTGCATTGGATTGCAGCCAAACATATACTCTGATACTTACATTTATCAATCACATTTTTTTAGAGATATTTTGCTAGAGATATCCAACTTCATGGATACACTGATGATGACTGGGAAAGTAATGTCACTGACAGAAATAGTACATCTAGATGATGGTTCAGCCCTGGTTCTGCCGTGATATCCTAGATGAGCATAAAGTAAAAGTTGGTAGCATTGAGCACCGCAGAAGAAAAATACATTGATGCTAGTACAACTAGCTGTAAAGTCATGTGGTTAAGGAAGCTTTTTGTTGAGCTCTTCGGTCAAGTCTTAGACACTACAGATATATACTGTGATAACAAGAGAGGGATCCGTTGGGCAGGAAATCATGTGTTTCATGACGATTCCAAGCATATTGATATTCAATATCACTTTATCCATGAGATGGTGCAGAGAGGATTTGTTAGACTCCATCACATATCAACTAACAAGTAGATAGCATATATTCTCACCAAGGAACTACTGAAAGGAAATTTATTGGCCTTCAGATAACAACTTGGACTTATGGATGTAGCCCCTTTGGATAAGGGCCAACACTTATCGAGGACATTAAGCAATCTCTTCCTACCTTTCTTGAGCTCTCGAGGTGAGGAACTAAGAGAAAGGGATCATGGGGTTGAGGGATCTCTGAACAATATGTCACTTGCCTATCTATTACCCAGGGTTGAGATGTTGCTCCCCTATCCTCATAGGGTAGGAGATGTTTCTCCCCTATCAGGTCTATGCAAAGTATACACCAGTTGGCATCATGCTCTCAAGTAAGGCTTGATGGGAATACCACTCCTCATTTGGACAAAGAATTGAGAGTGTAGTTGGGGTGTACAACTTAAGTCGATTATGATGCATGTGTTCTACCACTTGACTGATGAGAGTCATTGATGGGCAGATCAGTAGGCAACGAGTTTGGGTTGAAATTTTCTCCCCTTTCATGATTTTGGGTTGATACAAAGCTCCCCAATGAGATCTCAGGGTCGAAGATGTTCTCCCTTGTGTGATGGATTATCCTATTTGTAGGTATGGGTGGAAGCTACTGCTCCCCTATTATTCTTCTTCTAGATTCGAGAAAGTTTCAAAAGATGCAGTTGAGACGTGATGACACCTTGATGCAAAGATCTTCAAGTAGAGATTACCAAGTGGAATTCTTCCTAGTTGAGAGGGAGTGTAAATTTTTGCAACTAGAGTCAAATTACACATTAGATAACTCAGATGGTTAATATTTTAATTTGATTAAATTTCTCTTTTTGAGAGGACCAAAATCAACCTATAGATCGCCCCAATCGGTTAAGAAAAAGATAAGTTATGAATTATTTTATTATTTTTATGAGTCGGCCTCAACTCAAGTGGATTCAATCAAAGCCCCAAGTAGTCGCTCACAAATTTATAAATATAAGAGACCCCAAGATCATTTTCACACATTTTTTCATGAGATTTTCCTCATGCACTTTTGGTATTGGTTCATATTTTTTGTTTTGGCTCGCACAGGTTCCTCAGAAGAAGCTCATGCAAGGGTTCAGGGTTATAGAAGAGAGGCTCACATAGATATGGGTCTTTTGAGGTTGAATCACGAGCATAGTACTAAAAATCTCAAGCTAGTCGCATGCAGAATATTTCAAAGTCGCGTCTAAGCTAGTATAACCACAGGTAGACCCTATTTAGGGCACGGCTAAGGTTTCTCAGTCAGATCGAGCTTATCTAGACCTTAGTCGTGAGCATAGAGTGCTTAGGTCGCAGTCAAGGCTGTTATAATTGCATGCTCAAAGTGTTAAGGTCATTTCTGAGGGATTTGATTGGAAGATCTGATTTGGATCACAGTCAATTTCTTGTGCAGTGTCTTCATTCATCTGTCACTCAATTACATTCAGTTCAGAACAGTCATTGACAGCTTCCTAGATTCAGATCTAGGACTAGGTAGCTGAGATCACTTGTTTTTTTTTATACATCAGATTCATGCTTTTGATGTTGCAGATCTGCATATCTGAAGATTTGATATACTTGTTTCCGTTGCATATATGTATTGGACTCATTGTACTCTCTGCTGAAATCTTTTTATGACCACTATTAAAGAAGAATATTTGAAAGGGTTTCCACCATAGTGGGGTTTTTACCTTGTCTTGGACCAATATGTTGTCTAATATGGCTGTGCTATTGTCTTCTTTATCAGTGCATGCTTTGTTCTATCTTCATTTACTATTTATGGTTATTTACATTGCTAATATTTGGATGCATTGTTAATGAAAAATAATTTGGGCTAAAGGTAGGCTAAAGTAATTGATTCAACATAGAACAATATGAAAAATTAACACGAACAACCCATTCATCATTCTAATTACATTAGGTGTTATTTAGTAGTGTAAAAAATCATATAAGATTGTTTTCCAAAATGTGAAACTAATAAATCAAAAGTCAACTCTTATTACGTCTCAAATGTTTCTTGAAATTGGAATACTTACAAAACTAAATTTCAACTCTTATTATGTGTAAAATGTTGCATGAGATTGGAATACTTACATAAATAAAATTTTGTGTTTTACCTTTAAAATGCTACATGAAATTAGAATTGGAATACTTAGAAAACTAAAATGCTGGGTGAAAAAACATGTGTGTGTGAGGTAAATTTTATCATAGTAAAAAATATATAGTATTTCAAATATACAAATTAAGAAAAATGATTTCATACATAAAAAAATTTTGTGTGAGTTAAATTTTCTCAAAGTAGAAAGCATTAAGTATTTCTTGTATATAAACCCTCGTAGATTCATCTTAACCCCACACATGACAAATATTTTTAGAGTGAAAAGAAATTTGATCCCACTAAGAATGATAGTTAAGATGAATATATGATGGTTAAAACTAGTTATTGAATGCATGTGAGAAATTGGTAGAAGAACAATCTTAATGAGTTATTGAAGCATGGAGGTAAGTACGCTCATGTAAAAGGTGGGTGAAAGAATCAATTCACTTAGGTTATCAATTCACTTAGTTATGATAACCTGACATGAGTACAATCAACTTTGAAAAAATGAGAGTCAAGTAAGCATGTGAATGAAGAAAAAGAAAATCTAGTTGGAAGGACCACTAATTTTCAGAGTAATTATATAAACAGCATAGAGGTAAGTACACTCATGTAAGAAGTGGGTAAAAGAACCAATCCTCACGTTCCGTTTCAAATAGATGGCAAATTAAATGTTTTAAAGCAAGGTTATAGCTTTCTAGTAGAGATAGCCGTCTACAAAATATATTGAAAAGCCACTTAATTCAGACCTGCTCTGTTCGATTTCACTGTGTAGTGGGTTCCGCAGAGTCATAGGGAGCATACCCGAACGGAGTAGCTGGGAGAAGTTATCCATTCGTTCTTTTGGATTTGTTTGCTAGGCCAATCTATTGTTCCTAAGGCTTTGCCAAATTAGTTATGATAACATGACATGAGTACAATCATCTTTGGAAATAGTGAGAGTCAACTTGGTATGAGGATGAAGAAAAAAGAAATTTAGTTGGAAGGACAACTATTTTCAAAGTAATTATGTAGACCACAAGAAGTCAATAAAAATAGATTCGAAAGCTGGAAAAAGTAGGAAGTCATTACTCTATGTTAAAGATAGCATGTTGAAGCTCGTAATTATGCTAAGAGTTGGGATTGTATGTCAGTTTAGTTTAATGTTTCACCCTAAAATTTAAATTTAAGGAAATCATAATTTTTTTTCTTCAGGTTTTAATTTTTTCATATAGGAATGGTTTTACCGTCATGTACTCGCGAACTGACACTGATATTGATATTGAAGTTTTGTCTGTCGTTTCAATTCAATTGAACCTTTTCAAACCATCCTTGTTTGAATCCTAATTTGTTATGACTTTCGGCTTGCACTGACGTGGTACACTAACTAATTTGTTATAATATTGCATTGTAGTTGTCAACAGTGTGTGCGCATGACCAGGAAATGCGCATAACCAGGGTGCAAGTGGTTGCAACTAAAGCTGCAGAGAACGTTTATTGTAGGTTTCCTCACTATGTCAAGGAAGAGGTCGCATCCATGGAATAGAATATTAGCTAGAAAGAAAGAAGGAAGCCGCCTAATATTAAACTAGAATTAGAATTGAATTATTGGTGCTAATTAGGACCAAGTATTCGAGGTTAGAAGACATTAAGGTTTTTAAGTTCACCGAGCTTACTAGTTTAATAAAGTCTTCATTGTTTAGGTGGAGTGGTAGAGACAACAATAATGCCAAGTTATTTTTACAGAAATTAGATCCCCGGACAAGAAATTCAAAGTAGTGTGCAAAAACGTTTTGACATTAAGCTCAGAGTCAAGTTTCAGACCACACAGACTCCCAAAATATTCATGAAGCAGTTGTTGACCAATCACAAACTTCTAACATACGCCCTCCAATCCCTATCAAGATGTCCAAAACCAAGATAGTCATCTGAACATACAGCATTGGTAGGGCCCTTCTCCATTCCATAACGGTGGCCATTATGTCTTTTTCTGATGAGATTTTTATGTACTCCAGCATAGCTCTTTCCAACTTTCGGTTTGAGGTTGTTTTATGGGTTAATCAGCCTTATGAGTTTACCAAACGCAGTTAATAGCTCTCCACTGTGCTCCCACACTGTTTGAAACCATCTTTATTTGCAACTATCTTTATGTTTTGGATCCGATTTTCCACGAGGCAGGTCTCACACTCTTCCATATGCTCCTCACTATGATATATTATTGTAAAATACTTAGATTACCAGAAACTTCGATTTTCCACGAGGCAGGTCTCACACTCTTCCATATGTTCGTCACTATGATATATTATTGTAAAATACTTAGATTACCAGAAACTTAAAAAAGTAGTAGCTGGTGGTTCCAAAATTTATATGGAGAGGCAGGGTAGACGTACTGTCAGATCTCGCAACACAGGCACCCGAAGATCACAATGAAAGCGGTCAAAGTAAAAATAGTAAGTGCATTGAAAATTGAGGTTATTCTATGGATAATTTTTAAATTATAGAAGTTACAACAATTTATAGAAGTTATTGCAGCAATTTTTTGAATTTTTTTTTGGTTATCTAATTTGTCTAGAATCCAATAAAGATTTATTGAAACCACAAGAGATTCATTGAAATCTTAAATTCGATTAATAAACTCTTCACAATCTAAGTATTTCATAGAATTTTGAGAGAAAATATATAAGAATTTAATAATGGTTATAATTAAATGAATGATTCAACCAATTCTCCTTAATCAGTTTACATGTTTGAAATTGAAGCAAGAAACATAACAATGACTATGAAACAACAATTTTATTAGAATTGTTTTTGTTTGGCTAAGAGCTTCTCTTTCTAGGATTTAACTAAACAAGTTAAGGGCACTAGACCTAGAGGCATCTGGCAGAATTGAAAGCTTGCTCCCTTAAGGATCACCAATGGTGGGTTATTCCAGGTGGTGTGGTTGTCCTTGAATAGTAATAAGTCAATTTGCATTCAGTGATGATCTGGTTTGACAATTGAGTTATGATAAATTTTCCCACTGTGTAAACAAATATTAATTCTAGAAAAAGTTTTAACCAATTGTGTCCAGAATTAGTAAATATAAAACCCTGAGAATATATGATGTTGTCTACCACACATTTTCCTTACCCATTAAAAAAATTCAAAAATCAAAAGAATAGTAAAATGTTTGAATAGTTTTTTGATACTGAAAGTGGATTCAACAGAGCCGTGAGACACTCAAAATTATTCCTAAATTGGACAGATATAACTCAGATTTTTAAAAAATTTTGAGAGATTTTGTTATAATCTTCCCAGAATTTCAATTATTCTCGCAACTAATCTATGGCAGCTGAAACTTACCCGTTAATGATTTCGTGCTGCAAACCTGGAGTGAGTTAATTGGGAACGCAATTTGAGTGAGTTAATTGGAAACGCAATTTATTTGTGGGTCCATGTCTACAGATTTTGGACTCTGTGTAAGCTGTTGTCGGCGGACTCGGCCCCAGGCACAGGCACAGAATTTGAGTTCGCCTCAGCCTCTCAAATGAAAATTTGAAGGGTTGGATGTTTTTTCTTGGATTGAGAAGAGTTGGATGTGGTGTTTGACGTTTTCCTTACCTTTTATTTTAAGGTTTAAATCTTATGTAAATGATTAGTAGTTAATGTTTTTTAATTTGAAAATGAGCATTTCGCAATAAATAACATTCCCATTTTATTTGAACTAGCTATCGTTTCATTATCAACCTAATTTGATTATCCATAACTGTCATATACCCGCTCAAAGTGAAAAATATAAAATCTCTCTCAAGTAGAAGTTATAAAATGTTCTCATTAAATTTAATTGTTTAGCAATTAATATAAGAGAAGACAATTCTAATTTTCAAAGGAAGAGTTTATATATATAGTTAATGATCATTTTATTAATTTTAAATGGAAAATTAAAAACACAACATTTTCTCTAATGTAGTGCTTTGCTATTGGGAAAAACAAATTAACCTTGGAATTTGAATATTATAGTTAAACATGAGATGAAGCTTAAATAGTTTCATATTCAATTTTCTATATTTCTTTAAATATATAATATTTTTGATTTATAAGACAATTTACAAAAATAGCTAGAATTTTAATCGATAAGACAATTTACAAAAATACTTAGAATGTTGCATATAAAATAAAAAAACAATAATATAATTCAAAGTGTTTTTTGCACTATACACATTGAGATAACCATGTATCCAAAAATTGCTAGCCATCAGGAACATGCTATGAAAAAATAGACACTACAATCAGATCTGCTAGGGTACTTGTGATGGGTGGCCTTTCCCACAAGTGAGGATGACTTCAATGCAACCGAAATGGAATGTGAGGTCAAGTGTTCTTCTTGGAGATCATCTAACTACATATGTATCTCTCATTTTTCCTCATTCCTCTCAAGGAACTTTACCTAGAGTAACTTTCATATGCCAATATAGCTTGATGGTGTGTAATTATTGATTTTGCGGCCCCTAGTGTGGCTACTATCTAGAACCTAATTGAAAAAAAAAATCCACAATTTCAGCATCAATGGATTCATCTTTATCAACCAAGACTTTAGTTATTTCTTATTGGATTTCCTCTTGAACTTCGAGGAGGTGTGTGAGTGAAAACAGTGACCATTAGAGTGAGTGAGAAGGACCACCTTCCTTGAGGAGCCTCTCTAGAATCAAGCTTGTTGTCTAGGCATTGTGGAGGGAATATAGATCCACACATCAAAGCATGAAAAGGGTGAGAGCGCAGAGAATACCCAAAAAAAAATTGATTAAACCAATAAGTAATGTATAAACCAATCAATAAAAGAGTCTATAAGGCCAAATGAAAGAAAGACCAAAAGAGGAATCAGCTCTTTAAAACAACTAGAAAAACTTGAGCCACAAATCATGATTAGCATGTAGACCATAGATCAAGTTGGGGAGAACCAAACTTGAAATGAACATTCCAATTATAAACCAGTAGCTTGCCAATTCTAACTTTAAAAGGGCTGTTATTGTTGTTATCATACTTTGATGATACATGAAGTCCAGTGCTAATTGAATATAATCGGATGAAACAGCTGAGGAGCTCGTCAAGCCGTCCATAGAATACAACCACAACAATTCTTGACGCATAGTCTCGCTTGAAGTAGTTTATAATGAATTAATGATAATAACTATTTTGGAAAGCCAACTTATATAAGTGAAGAAAGAAACATTAGGTATCCTTTTTAGAAAAAGAAGGAACCATGCTTCATTTTGTTTAATCCATCATTAGAAGTATGGGAGTTATTCTTGGAGATGAGTCCATTATCAATTAGAGGATTCATCTCTTATTTTAGCGAGCCTCTATGTTTTGTTTATTTTTATACTTAAATACGTTAATCGTTGAATTCAAAAAAGTTTCTAAAGACTAGCTCATGTGGAAATCTGTATGTAATTATTCCAAGATTGAATACAATAGAATTTTATTTTTCAATATATGAAATTTTGAATTCTTTTATGTTTGTTTGAATTGATTGTATTTTTCTTATCTTTAGTTTCATTGTTATAGTATTTAAAATTGATAATGATGATACAAGTAATGGTTAATCATATTTGCGATTATATTTTTAGTATTATTTTAATATATTTCATTTAATATTTATTATTTATTCTTTCTATATAATTGTAATTCATAATTAAATGTGAATAAGTGTATCTTCATTCCTTTCTACTATTTATTTTTCATGTTAGTAAAATGGTGCTTTTTGTGAATAATGATTTTATTTTTTTCTAAATAGTTTTCTTATTTTTACTTTATATTTTTTATGCATTTCAATTTTAAATCTTGTATTTTAGAATTGTAAGTTTTTCATATAATTGGATAAAACCTTAAATTTAAAAAAAAATTTAAGTAAGGGATACCATTTCTCATTGGAAAAAACTATTATAGGGGCTAAAGAAATAAGGATATTATCTTTCATATGGTGTCATGGTAATTCTATTATCCATATAAAATCCTTGAGGAACAACACACTGGACCAAATTGTAGTAGTAATTGCAACTAGACTCTCATTTCTATCATCATGCATAACCCAAGGACTGTATCCATTTCTCTACTTTTCAATCCCCTATGCTACCCTTCCTTTTAGGGGTCCGTTATAGGCTAGATAGGATATCTCAAGGCTATGGCTCTATAAACTCTATCTTTGCTCGCAGAGTCTCTAAGTACCCTCTAAGCCTCACATTTAGGGAAAATTATATTAAGAATTTCTCCCTCGAGGGCTTTATCCTTCTACAAGACAATTAAAGGAGAAATTTTCACCCAAATTCCACTAGCAATTTCATAGGTTTCACAAATATATAGGGTTAATGTGGCTTCTTACGTCCCCTCCAAAATAGAATGATAATAGTGGAAAGGAATCCATATTTTCTCACTAAGTTTTAAATTTTATATATGCACGACCCATTTTTGACACATGGTATTCATGGCCTCTTTACCACTATTTATAAGCTTAGGATAAGATCATACTTATGAATTATCAATTAGGAATATATTATTGTATTCCTTGTCTTAGGTTCACTTTTCTTAGATCCTTTCCTTAAGCTCTTGACATCCTTACTCTCTCATGGTGTCGTACCCTGCATACTCATTTTTGTAACTTGGATTATAGTATTGATGTATTTTATTAATATATCTAAGTGTTATTACAATTTAAATTTCTAAGTTGACCATTATTTTAGCATATATGATTTTCAACCTAATATCACATATGCATTCTATCACAAAACGTATTTATAAACTTTGGCCCTAAAACCATATGATCTTACCAACCTATATGTCATATGTATACATAAAACCTAGGGATTAACTAGGGGTATTACTTTCTCCTACCCCTTATTTATGGACTATCCTTAGTGCATTATATGAGAATGCACAATCAAAATTCTTCATAAAGCTTAAAAAATATATGGATATTTCTCCCACATGGCATCCTCGTACTCCCACACAGTACCTTTGGGGACATAGTAGGTTCATTTTTCACCTTTACCAAGCTAATGGTTCATATTTTTGGTAGTTTAATCTTCCTATCCAATATGTGCATTGAATGGACTTGGAATTCTCCCTCATTCCCGCCTATATCATAGTCCAATCCAATGAAAAATTTAGGGGCTAAATTTCCATGTTTTTCAAAAAAGAAATTTTCGCGAATTTCCAATTTTTCTAAAAATTATTAGCCCAAAATTTATCGGATAAAATTACTTAACCTTAAAATTCACCAAAATTTTATGCGAACTACATAAATCAATAGAAATTCGAATATTTTTACAAACATTTACCCAAATATTTTATATTTTGCATATCAGGGGCCAATGAGATTCGCCAATGTTTTTTAACTTTAAAATAATTTTTCATCCTTAAATTTTTTCTTGGTCCAATCAATTATGTGGTTGGGAATAGGAACATCCATTTTAACCAAATATACATGAAACACATTATGTATGTGAATATATGTAGGTGTCACAATCACGTTGTTGGAAATATTTTTTTCATTGATGTCAAAGATAGGGGGAGACTACTTATCTCCAATATCAATATTGGAAAATGAATTTTTTTGGAAATATTGTTTTCTGACTTTTGATGCCCTATATTTGAATAAATTTTTACACCAATTACCTAGCTCAAATGGGAGCGTAGAATGTATAGTTGGAAATCATATTCTAAGAAATTTGTAATGGTATATGGAAATTCCTCTATTTCCATAGGAATGAGGAGATATGAAATCTTTCATTAGGATGACCGAAACGAAGTACAAATAGGTTAACCCAACTAGTTGTACAAGTGAGCCCCATAAGTGAATGTGAAAACATTAAAAATAAAGGGAATATGAGTTCATTTGTAAACAATCCAAGGAATAAGATATTGAAGGCCAATAGAGGAGCTAATGAATAATTTTTGGGGTGATTATTTGAGTCTAAAGGTGGAAGAAAACATGTTATTTATGGGGTGATAAAGCCATCTTGAAATTTTCACTATAACTTTTCTTCCATGATGTTTGTGAGTGTGAATATTGGAGTATATAGATAGACGATATTCATGTACCTTTAGCTGAAACTTTAGACCTTGATTCACTATAATTTTGAAGATATGGTCTAAGAATTTTAGGGTTATTGAATGCTCCTAAAATATTCTTCAAACAAGTTCGCTTGACATTTTTTCTATAACTTTTATTATGTGATATTTCATAACATGAAACTTGAAGGATATAAAGAGAATATCGTTACGTACCTATGTTTCTAATTACATACACAGACTCTCTATAATTTCAAAGATATGTTATAAGTAAGTTAAGCTTCCTGAATGCTCCAAAAATATTCTTCAAACAATTCATCCTGGAATTTTTGCTATAACATTTGTTATTGGATGTTTTACATAGTCAAAATTGGAAGATATGAATAGAATATTC
This sequence comes from Pinus albicaulis, assembly GCA_034641835.2. Lineage (NCBI taxonomy): Eukaryota > Viridiplantae > Streptophyta > Pinopsida > Pinales > Pinaceae > Pinus > Pinus albicaulis. Next base: position 939,545,923 of record CM076572.1, on the reverse strand, counting down.
TCATGTATCTTTGTTTCAAATTAAAAAACTTGGTTTCCTATAATTTAGTAGATATGGTCTAAGGAAGTAAGGCTTCCTAAATTCTCCTCAAATCTTCTTCAAATAGGAAAACTTGGATTTTTAGCTATAAATTTGGTTATGGGATTTTTAAGATTGTGAAAATGTGGAGGATATAAATAGAAGATTATCACATAACTGTGGTTTAAATTACAAACCTTATTTTACTATAGTTTTGCACATATGCTCTAAGGATCTTAGGCTTCTTGAATGCTCGTAAAATCAACTTCAAATAGATTAGCTCGGTATTTTCATTGTAACTTAATTTCCATGATCTTTCAAAATTTGAAATTTGGAAGAGGAAAAGGAGAGATTCCATCATACTTGTGGTCGATATTCCAGACCTTTGTTCTCTATAATTTTTGAGATATGGTGTGATTAAATTAGGATTCCTGAATGTTCTTAAAATATGATTCAAGCATCCCAGATGGGGGTGTTGGTTTTTGGAAGCCACCTATCATGTAATAGATAATAGACGGGAAATTGTTAATGTAGGGGAGGCAAGGATATCAGTCCCTCCACCACGTAGGATTTATTATCACTATTCTCGCTTTCGTGAACCAATCATCTTCATATTCGTGTAATAAATTCAATTTGATCTGGGATTAAATGGTGCCACTCCGCCTTTGGATATATTGCATTATTTGTAAAAATATCTAGTTTTTTTTATGGATCTCAGTGTAATGCGTCCCCTCTCTTCTCTCATATTTTTTGGTTCTTGGTCTAGGGTGGTGGTTTTTCCTATGCACCTTGGGCATGCCTCAAGCAACATTTTCTCTCTTGCTCCTGCTAATTGACAAACTTTGTCTCCTAGATTTTCTCCAAAGGGTGCATCTTCTTCGGTTCTGGTTGGCTTTCGGTTTAATTGTTTTATGCTCTTGGGGTTTCTCACCTTGGTCTCCTGGTGGATGCTTCTGGAGTAGTTTGTATCAGTCTTTTGTTTCTTGTTTTCTCGATCCTTGGTCTATGGGTGGTTTTATAGCCCTCGGGGTTGTAGTATTGGTTCAAGGGTGCCACTTAACTATGGCCCTTCTCACATCCTTTCTCTTCCTTTTGAGGGTCATTAGTCCTAATCCACCCTCTGGTGCCCTGCTACAACTTTGGTGTTGATATCAATTTCGATACCCTTCCTTTCAATTTCGTCTCGAGTGTTTATTATTTTCTATCTAGTCCTTTCCACTCGGGTCTCTTTCACCCACTTTGGTCTGGATTATCTATAAATGGGTGGTGAATTATCAGTAGTGGGAACTTTTGTGTTGGTTACACTCTCCTCTTTTTTTCTGTGGAGGGATCTCTTTGGTTCTGGGTGGCAGACAATTGCATTTTTTATGTCTTGTCATTTTGCTTTGTTGGCTTCCTTTTGAGCTCCAAAATGAATCCCAACACCTATTCCTCGCATGTTTTGGCTCTAACAAAGTCTTAAGGCTCTCTAACCTTCACTAGGTCTTGGGGTGGTGTTATAAATATTCGTGGCAGGTGCTCTTGGTGGGGAATGGGTCCTTAGAGAGTCACTAAAAGTGGGGTTCATGGAATCTATGGGGGTCACAATTCTTCGACAACTTCCATGGCAAGGAGTCACCGCAAGTTAGCTATGCAATTTTTCCATAGCATAGACAAAGGTTTTCCTAGGAAGGGATGTAGCCATGCTACAACCCCTTGGGGACACAACAATCAGGGATGTTCTGGGCTTGCATGTCGAGCACCTTCCACGAGGCCAAGAATCTCCTTGATAGTCCTCGAATAGGAGAAATATGTCTCTACTCAACTAGATGCCCTTGATTGAGTTCGTGGGGAGGAGTACAAAGTTGTCATGGCCAAAATTGAAAAATTTCAATAATTCCAGTGCCACGTTCACGAAAGGGTGTTAGTGGTTTGCCAGGGGAAAAAATTGTTTATGGAAAAGCTTGAAAAACTAGAAACTTGGCTTCATCACCTTGAGCACCATATCAATTTCCTATATCGCCCTCCTTTACCCCAAGGTACAGGGTCAAAAAATTGTGCTTCAATTACCTCTGATGATTAATTATGATCACTAGTGTATTTCTTGTTCTTTTAGTTTTATGGAATGTTAAACCTCTTAGGATCTGAACCTCTCAACTGGAAATTTTTCTTTTTTTATGTTGTATGGTTATCACATTTGTCAAAAAACCTGATCAGGGTGAGACCACATGCATTTTGATATCCCTATATATCTTTTTTATTAATAGAAACTCTTCGGCTTACAAAAAAAAATGATTAAAGCATGTTAGTTTTTCATTTTTGTTATAAATTTCTTTTTGAGATTCTTCAGCCTATGAAATATGGAGAATAGAGATAAGATATATCAAGGTACTTGTGTATTAAATTTGGTTGCAGAGGTTTCCCAAACCCTCTTTCCTTGTATTTGGTTGAAACCTACATAGAGTCACACAAAAGATAATTGATGTCAGTGGTTAAGTGTGAGCCAAACAAAGCATTTTAATTGACGAAAAAAATGCATAGAAAAAACTAAAATAAAAAATAATAACAAGCACAAGTATTGTGAGAAACAATTCAACAAATCTAACAGGAAAAATGACCTCTTTACTGATTGTTGGCATAACAGATACAATAGACTTAAAATACACTTCAAGAGAGTCAAATGCAATGGCTGTCAATGGATATTAGCAAGGCATTCCTTTTCCAATATCTTTGCAAGCTCTCTCTCTCAAAGAAGTGAAGAAGAACTCTCAAACTGGTGGAATCATCCTTGCAATGTAATACTTGATTGCTAGGGGAAATTTTGCGAAGAATAAAATTACTCAAAATTCCCATGTGTTTTTGGTTCTCCAAACATTTGAATTTATATAACTTGAATAACTCCTTCCCTCCCTTGTCTCATTAATGAGAATGTGACACGGAGAAGGACATGAAGATCCCTTTCTGGTCTACCACTACTCCAATTTCAATTGAAGAAGATCAAAATTGGGTGTTTTATCCAATATTGTTATGGATATTCAACCAAAATCATGTGGTGTGGTATTGGGATGTTTATTGTGATTTTTTTTGAACCCTTGTGGTTGTTGAAGAATTAGCCGTGAGGTATTTTAAACCTACCTTTGGTGCACCCAAAGGGTTAATTTTTTAAATGGAACTTTGGGAAATCATTTAGTTCTTTATACTTATGATGTTTCCACTATGAGAATATTCACTTCTACATGATATTTTCTAACTTTGTGTGCCATCTATACTGAACAAATTTGTGTATCATTTTTCCATATTAATAATTTCCCCTTGATATATGATATTAGGTGTAAGAATTTAGCTCAAATACATCATGTTTTGTCATGCTTAATGATGATTCCTTCTCACTTCCTGAGAGAGAGTGTCTTATGGTGGAAAGGATTAGAAAATCCATTACTGATTACCAAAGAAAACCATGCTCAAAAGATGTTTTTATAAAATTTTTTTTTTTATACGAGGTTAGAATTTCCCATGCTCCTGATCATTAATATGACTGAGATATTACAAATACACAAGATAATACTATCATATCATCTTTGTAGTTGTTTATGTGATATCAACTGAAGAATATAATTTCTTTTTCCATCAGAGGCATCTCTAACAACTAAACTAATCTAGGTGCCCCCATTCATCAGACACAAAGTACTAATGAAGGAGGTGCAATGTAAATACATGGGTCTTCAACTAAATTAGACAACCAAAATGGTCATGAAGTACGATACGCCACTAATGTGAAAACTTATGTTGGTGTTGAAAATTAGAGGGATCAGTGAAATCAATGGGCAATGTTGTATCCGAGTGTTTCACTAGAGATTAGCTCAAAATGGAGGGAAAAATCAAGGTTCTTATTCGATTATGAAAGTGGATGTTCAAGGTGAGTGAAAATAAGCATCGACGATCTAGAAAATGATTCTAGGAAATCCATTTGAAGTCGATGCATGTATTACAATAAAATAGGACAAAATGTGTCATAACTGAGGTCAATAGTATAAAAGTAATACTGGGAAATTCCCAAGGTTGGAGCTATAATACAAATGGAGACAGTCAAAACAAAACCCTCAAATATAATCCCTTAAAGTTGGGAGGATGTCTAGGGGAGTTGTGTGATTGTTTTAACTATCATGGTAATTGGTGGAAAATAATGACTTGGTGGCAATGATCTAGGTATGATGGAATAATGTGGATGGCATAGAATGTGAGCTCCAACCAAGGGTGATTACGGAATTCCGCATGGTAATTTTCATAAATGTATGAGTGAGGGTTTTTTTCCAAAATAATATGTCTACACTTTACAAAATAATTTAAAAATGGTTTGGGATGTATAGACATAGACACAGGTGCACCAATGATACATTGTCATGCGTGATGGTGCTAGTGGGTAGATACGAAGGGTGGGGTTCCCATTGGATGGTATCAATGTGAGGTGTGTGAAATGGATTTGTTAATGCGGATAGTCCAATGAAACATAGGGGAGTGGTTTTCCAAATGTATAATGTTGTTGTGCATTCATGATAATTTGAAAAGAAAGATGGCCTAGGAGGGGTCGTTAGAAATAAGATGAGGAAATAAAATGCATCCTACCTTCAAACTCATGCAAATGAATAGCTCCCTAACTATAAATAATGGTCATGAATACCAATAATATGAAGGGAACTACTTAATGGGGTAATCTATGGAGGTGAAAGCACTATTTACCAATGAAAACATTTGGAGGGTGGTAGTAAACATGGTTGAGATGGCGGACCCTATGGTGAACTCAGGAAAAATGATGTCAGGATATGGAATGTTCCAGAGGAAACCTATCATGCAAGTGGGGAATGATATCTTAACTGTTAATTATTGTGCAGGGGTCCCGATTTCAATTTATATATGAAAATATCCTGCGACTTTGAAACAAAATCCCCAAGTAAAAGAATCATCATAAAATATATATGGTAAATTGTAAAATAATTGACCAAAATGATAGTAAGGAACGCCTGATGAGGACTCTGAGTGTGAAGCCGGCCCAAAATAAAAAAAAACCAAAAAACTAAATGGAGAGCACCATTATTAAGAGTTAAATTCCTTGGTCCCAGTTATGCTATTAACAGTTCAAAAAATGGATCTCCTGGTCTCCCAGACGAGTCTCTGGAAAATGAAAAAAATGCATATATTAATGTAGTGGGGCCCACATTTCCACCTCATTTATACTTTTGTGATGAGGAAACTATGGTGGACCTGGTGCTTTTATGTGAGATTGTGGTCAGGTGGAGTACCATATGACTAAGAAAGATGAAATATGTAAGTGGTCTTGAGCCCCCTTCATTAATTCAATAGCCTAAGTTAGATAGGTTGTATAGAAGAGGATCATATGGACATATTTAGATCAAAGCCAAAAATCCTCATGGGTGACTACTTAACAATCATGAATATAATTGCAAGAAAGGGCTACATAGTCACAGTGGTATCGTGGTTGTATTGAGAACAAGCTCGAGGGTTATCAGTGGGACCCTCAAAGGTAAAGTAGTGACAATTGAAATCTTGGTCATGGTTTTAGGGTGAATATGTGTGATATCCCCCTCGCTTGTGCAGAAGACAATCACAAAGATGATTGTGGTTGTTCCTTGCACAAGCGTGAGGGTATGTGTACGATTGATAGTTAAACAATAATGCACCCCTCAGGACTATGTAAAAATTAGCCATGAGGATATGCCCAATAGGTTTTTTTCTTTTCTTTTCTAACCAGAGTAAACCCTACCTAACAAGATGGTTGAGTGCCATGAGTGACATTGGTAGATGCTACAGATAGAGGTGCATGTTGATGCATATACTCGACAAACTTTGGGTTGGTGGGAGTTGTTTAAGATCTTATAGAAACCCTTTATCCAATCATAGGAGGATCTCTTTTGGTTTTTTATCTGTTGGTGGTGTTGCGATCAAGAGGTGTTTTTTGTTCGGGGCACAAAATTTTCGATATTGGTGGAGACAATATATTTATTTTGCGATCAGACTAGTGTCCTGCAGACATGTTCTACTTGTCGATCCTCCTAGGAGTGAAATTCAGTTAACCAATTAGGCCAAACAGTATTGTGGCTGAAGGTTGGTTAATGTCAGAGGCATTAGGATTGACTCTATTTTGGACTTGAATATTCAGTCATCAACAAATATGACTGTTTGTATTTTTGGTACCTTCGAGCCCCATAGGATGATAGGGAGTTTGATTGGAATACCTAAGTAGGTAAACTCATGTAATTTCTTTGGCTAGGCAAGGGTTGTACATTGAGATGATCGACTAGATGAACTAGGTGGCATAGAGGTGCATTCATGAGTTTATTTATGCTATGATCATTTGTATTTTCTTATATGAGCAGGTGATTCTGATTCAACTTTTTATTCATCTGGATTCAATTCCACCCCATGAGCCATGGATTAGGTGATGGCAGAACTAATGTAACAAGTAGAAAGAGGGGTGATTAGTTAGTATTCGGGAGGATTAATGTATGTGAAACCCACAAATAATCTTATATTTTCCATATGTTGGGATGAATTTCAAGGGTAACCCATATATGGATTTTCCCCCAAGTGATGCATAGGATCCAGTAGTTATTTTTATATACATGTTATTGTATATTATTTCATTTATTTTTATGCTCATGATATGTATTAGTAATGACTGGTGATTGGCATGTTTCTTGTAGATGTGGGACATATTAGGCATGATCATGGGAGTATGAGAGATAGGGGTGAGTTTGTAGGCCTAGTGCATGTAGGGTAAAGGCTCAACCTTTGGATAGGGGAATAAAGGAGTGTCCAACTCAAATATGGTGACTAAAAATAGGTGGTCCACCTTGAGCTGAGGAGGATGACATGTTTTTTCTCTGAAAGGAGAAAAATAGGCTTTAAGCTAAATTGATAGCCACAGAGGAGAGGGAAAGGACTACTTGTGAGAGTGAGATTGATGACAAGGCATGGATAACATACATTTTCATGGTTTTCACATATGCAATATGGGCCTTATTAGGTAAGGAAGTGATTGGGTTGGTGACCCTAGAAGATAGAGTGTGGTGGCTGACCTTGCAAAGGGTAGTAGATGTTACAACACAACCATTATTTTCCCTAGGGTAGGGGGACGTAGGTGGGCCTCCAACAGGTGATTCACATGGATATGATCCTAGTAAATGGCCTTATATTTTGCTATTGTACTAGGCGAAGCACCTATTATTAGGATTCTCCCCTCTTTTTGTTTGTTGATGTATTTTTGATATATAATGATACATACATAACACACATATATATATATATATATATATATATATATATATATATATATATATATATATATATATATATATATATATATATATATATAGATATATATGAAGATTTTTTTAATGGATATTATGGTGCGCCTTATGTGTCCCTTTTGTGTCATGTTTACTTGATTATAATTTTTTTCTATGATGGCATGTAATTTTATGCTTTGTGTATCCTGACGATAATTTGTATGTAACACTTTCCAATCTAGGATTTCGTTAGCAATGTGGTTGATGACATAGTTTTGATGCCTATGGATATGTTGTTATGAAACCAACTCCAAAAATAGAAGAAAATCACATGATCAAAACCATGTACTAACAATTGGGCATGCAGGTAATTCTGGAAGAGGCAAGGGTCACAAATTTGACTCATATGATTTAATTATGTGATGACAAATTGGGAGTCAAGGAACACACATAAATGAAAATTACCTAAATGGGAGGAATCAGCCAATAGGCCAATAACAACATTGTATTATGTTGGACTATTAGTGGATGACCCAATGGAGACATCGTTCTGATGGACGATGGTATGATTAGGATATTAAATGGCCCAAGATATTGTAGTGAGATTTTACGACCATTGAGAAGCACCATTAGTGAACCCGTGGTAGTAAGTTGGTGTTTGATCCATTTGTGACACACAAGATGAGTATAGTTTAGGATAAATTGGTGACAGGGAAATCATAAAAAATTAAATAAAAATACATATAAACATCATAATGTGAAATATTGTGTGTGGTGAAGGGTGAAATTTCTCGAGGTAGATCACATTGACAAGGTCACCAAGGCGTGTTCTGTCAGGCTCTGCTAGCATGTATGCACTTTTAAGAAGGTAGTGTTTAACGATGTAAGGTCCCTTCCATAATTTTTTGAAATTTACTAGTCCTAAATATTCATTGGAAACATCATAACAGAGGACTAAATCCCCATCGTTAGAGGAACAAGGCCGAGGGGGGGGGGGGGGTGAGGTGTGAAGTTGCAATAAAAAATAAGCTTTGGTTTCTTTTTATTAGCTTCATTTTCATAGTGAGATTTCCCCTAGTTTTCATTGGCATGTTCCAGTTGTATGATTCATTTCTCGTGGGGAGTGGTATCAAGGAAAAGTTATATTATGGTGTGTAGGATGGGGATCTTGCATTCGATGGGAAGTATGACTTCAACCGTGTGTACTAGATGGAAGGGTGTAGAACATGTGGATATTTAGACTGATGTTAGGTATGCTCATTGATCAGATAAAAGCATGTGATTCCAGTTGGTTTTATGCTTGTTCTCCATATATTACAACATGGTTTTGAGGACCTTTTTAATATCTTTTACCTTCCCATTTTACTGGGGCTTAGAATGGGGAAGAAAACTCGTGTGTGAAACCCAAGAGATGAGATAGTTCTTAGAAGACCTCATTTTCAATGTGTTTTTCGTGGTAAGACACAAGCTCCTTTGCAAGGTACAATCACATGATGATGAGATTGGATAAAAAACAAGAAGTGGTATCCGAGGTATTATTGAATGTGGAATTTATTTGGCCCAATTAATGAATAAATTGACTACTAGGGTGAATGCATGAACATGGGTTATACTTTCATGCCAAATGTGGTGATGAAATTTCAAGTTTTTCCTATTTTATTGAATTACAACCCTCAAAATTCATATAAGAATTGTTAATTTGATTAATATTAAAAAGAAAGTATCTGGAGAGTTACATTTTTTTCATAATGATATTTTTTTCAAAAAAAGTTAGTGTCACACAATCTCTCAATTTTCCATTGAATGCAATACATGTCCTTGCAATTTTTCGCACATCCTAAGAGATATGTGTGTGTTCATGTAGCATAACTTAGTCTAAAATGTGTAATTTTTTATAAATATATATATATGAGAATGATATGAATAGAGAGAACTAAGTTTTTCATATTAAAAAAATATTTTTTTAATGCAAAATTATATTTTTTCTTATTTTTCAAAGTTGGTGAAGTAATATCTCAATTGCATTTTAGAGACACATGTGTTCGCATAATATTTTTTTCAACACTTTAAATAAATTGAAAAGCGAAGAGTACCCTTTTGAATAATACTCTTAAACGAAGATAGTGGTATATTTTGAAAATTTTTCATTATGTATATTTTATGTTATTCCTTTTTTATTTAGCGCCTTTGAAACTGTCCAAAACAATTTCAAGCGTTATGCTTAAAATAAATCATATAAAAAATACCATATGAATTTGAACGTGTCAGATTCATATGCCATCTGATAGAGGATTCTTTCATGAACCTAGCATGGTCAACTCTGCCACCTAAGGAAAAATTCTTCCCTACGTGAGCTAGGGTACAAAATGGGGTTGTAGATAAATCTACATAATGGGTGTTGAAACTATGATTTTTAGGACCCCAAGAGCTCAATCGAGTGCCTCAAATTCTCGATCAACTTCTTAAATGAAAAATCCAAATTTATCAATCAACCATTAAAGAAACCCTCGATTGAGCCATATAGGTGGTTAACCAACAAGTTAATCAAGCCTATTGCTTGATCAAGACATTAAAAGGCTAACCACCACCAACTGCCTAACAAATTTTATTAATGTTATTTATGAAAAATATTATGGCTCAAGGGCTCAATTGATACTTTTTTGTCAACTGAAAATAAAGAAATTAGTCTAAACTGAAATGTAGAAGAAAAGAAAACGTTCATTCATAGATAAATACAATAGCATGAAAATTGCACAAGGATTCACAACAGACGTGGGAAAATGGATATTTGAACCTAGAAAAGGAAAGAAAATGTCATCCATAGAGGAAATGTGAGAAAAATATAGAGAGAGGATGAGAAAAAGAAGTAGACAGTGAGAGAACAAGAAGATCATGCAGTTCAAGAAATTCATGCAAATACAAGTAATTCAAATTATCTCACTTCTCATATTACTTGCTCCATATTGTATGAATTAGGAAATATGATTGAAAACCGAAAACAAATAGAGAATGAAACAATAAAACTAAGATAAAATAAGCATTGGAAGTGATACCATGTATTTAAAAAATGAGATGTAACATCAACTAAAGAAAACTCTTGAAACCATGCAAATTATTGCAAACCACTTAAAACCATGCAAATCATTAAAAATGACTTGAATCCATGGTTTATTGGAATTTTCCGAAAGTATTTGAATTCATGAAAATTATAAACCACCTTCAAAATTGTAATGGCTTAGGATAACCCACAAAAACCAAGGATGTGATTTAACCAAATAAAACCATTGAAACATAATTTCCACATATTATTTACGTAAATTCATGGAAATTTATATACAAGAAGGATTAGAAAAAATGGTTGTCACATAATTATGCCAAAACTTATAAAAATTAGTTTGATTAATGTTTGATATCCTTGTAGGAATTAAATGAGATAAAATGTGTCAATATCTAGGAGCAAGAATATCCCTACTTCCAATGTGCATGAACTTAGAAGACATTCTTTATTAAAGATATATAACAACACTAAATTTATGTAGCATTCATCATCATCTGTATCATTTAATGGTTCAGTAAATTCTAAATGATGATCCCTACCTTTGAAAACCTCACAAGTTTCTTCTTTCAATTCTCACATGAAGGTTATGAGAATTTTTAAACACGTACAAAGTGTAGTGTAGATTCGTGCTTGCAAAAAAATGAGTATATTATTGCATATAACTATAATGCTCGATGGAAGACTCATGTGATTAATGAATATAAAATTCATAAATAATAAATGCAAAATAAATAAATTAACATGCTTGTATTTATGATATGCTAGAAATGTTTACAATTTTAATCTTCTTAGACTATGGAAATCTAATGTTGATTAAATTCATCTAGTTGTTTCTAAACATGTAATCGTGAAATATATTGCAAAATATGGTTCAAATTTTAGAAAAGAGGAGTTACTTATTTTAAACTTTGTAAAGATTTGATGAAAATAATTGAAAACATAAAAGACATTGGATATCCATCTTTGCACGTGCATAAAAAAGGGTTCCTTGTAGAAACATATAGTTTTTTAAATCATCTTACCTCTCCTTGTGCCCTACTTGATTGTTGTGCTAAAATTTCCATGCATATTTTATTAACCGTTTATAGAAATATATTTAACCACACATTATAGTTATATAATATATATTTGAAATGATAATTTTTAAACACTTAAATTATAATATATCATTAAAATTTAAATATAATTAATTAACATTTATTTTCGAACATAACTTCATGATTTAACATAAACTTAACTGTTTATAGAAATATATTTAACCACACAATATAACTATATAATACATATTTCAAACGAAAATATTTAAATGCCTGAATTATAATATATCATTAAAATTTATATATATTTAATTAACTTTTTCTTGCCAACATATTCATGATTTGACATAAAAGATATTTTTTTTTATCATTAAAATTTATATATAAATGAATTAATTTTTCATGGTTAACAGAGGATCATATTTAAAATGTGAAATATAATTTTTTAAGTGTGAAAATATTTTACAAATTGCATACCTTCAACTAGTTTGAAAATTTCTTATCCTTTACATGGGGATTCCTCTATTGGGTGTTCTCAATTGTGGCATAGCTTGAAGTTAAATCATGATTTATGCATAGCCAAAAAAAAAAAATAGCTATTCAACTAAATCAAGTTACGCAATTCAATTTAGATGGTAATGGAAATATAATGTTTCCCAAAAGAATAATTTTACATCTCCCTATATTATTCTCACATATAGCATGAATTGAAAAAGTAAACGGCCCATTATTTGCACATCAAATTTCTTTTGATGTAAGGAACAAACTTCACATAGTGTAATTAGGGGAATTGAATTAAAGGATATCGTGAACCACATATCCACATGCTTGCAATTAAAATACTTTTTAAGTGCATTAGATTCACCTTGTACACACCATCATTACTAACCAATTTCCTTTAGTAACCATTACAAGTAAAATAATTTCTTATATTTTACTTTGAAATTTTGCACACAAACATATGCTCACATAGTATAATTAGGAAAGAAGTAAGTGGTCCATTATCCACACATCATTTCTTTTCTTACAAGGAACAAACAACACATATTTAAATTAAGGGAACTGTTAAGGATCGCCGCATATCCACATCAATTCACACTTTTTATGCTCACAATTTCACTTGCACACACATTCACCTCACACCCTAAGCTCACTTAAAATTTTTATAAAGGGTATCCTCTTTCTGGAATATTTGTACCTAATTTATTTGAGCTTATATTTTGTTGCACACTTTAAGTGAAGCAAAGCCCTTCTAAAAAAAAACTAACCTGAACACACTACCAAGGGGGCGACAAGATAATTTATAGTTTGGGCTAGGACCATGGAGATAGGAAGCACATAAGTTATCATGGCTTTTTCTCATATTGAAACATAGAAAGCTATCTTTTAGGGAGCTTAAAATCCGGCATAATCCAGTGACAAATTTGATACATGGAAAGAAACTCGTGAAGGGGGTAAGGATTAGATGGAAGATTATCACTAACCTTATTGTTGTCTCCTGACACGTGGTAGGGCTTCTAGGTCCAAAACCCATAAATAAAAGTTTGGATTCATCCATTCCCACTGGATGTAGGTAACTTAGTAGCCAAATCTTAGAGCATATTTCCCTATAGGTTGAGGTTCGTGAGAACTTAGGACTAAAGTGATCTTGGTCAGGTTAATGGAAGCATTGCTAGCTTGTTCGAGATATAGCCCTATTATGTTTGGCCACTATAACCATCTCCATACCTTGGTTGGTTTTTTGGCTACTCAAAGCGTCACCAATGAAATTTATGATGTGGCCCTAATATCCTATTCTAAAATATTCACAAGTCCCTGTTACTACTTGAGAAAAATGACATTAGGTATTTTTAGGAATTTTTCTCATACGCCAAACCTCAGATAAACATTTTTTGTTGATTGATTCAAATGTTATAAATAAAGAGAAAAATAACCATTTGTTTTTCACTTTGTCTTATGTATGTTATTCATTTGGTTTTCCTAAAGAAAAATTATGTGCTCCGATGTACTTACAAATGCAACAATCACAGGTGTTGTTGATTTCTTTTCTATCTTTCCAACTGATTTCTTTCTTTGAAGAGAATGGTTTTCATGAGATACATGTTTAATTGGGATTATATCATATTCAAGTTCCTCTTGCATACAATTCACATAATCATGAAAATTATTTTATGTTTCATAAATGTTGAATGCTTTTACCTTTCATCATATTATGAATCAACCATTTTGTTGACATAGGGATAGATAATTTTACTGACCCACTCTCTTATTCGACACATCTTTCCCTGAGCTCGAAACACTTTTCTTTTCATGTTTTAGCTTTGAAACCTTGGTCCATGGCAACTTATGCTACCTAACTGTCTACTATCAAATGATATCAAGACCTTCCACCTATCGTGATTTCTTAAATAAACATATGTATCTAGATATACAATTCACTTGTATTATGATGATGATTCATTTGAATTACAATTATATTTTGTATTACACTATGTAGGGATGGAAATTGATAATTCACATGCAGGAGAAGATGTGTCCCATAAATTTGATCAACCATATGATTATCAAGATGTTCCCTATGGACCTAATCAACCACAAGAGGAACATGTTCCCTATCAAGTTGATCAATTGTCACTAGGGGAAAAATATGTGCTACATAAAGCTAACCAACCATTTGAGGAAGAATATTTTCCTCATAAATTTGATCAACCACCAAAAGAATGAAATGTTTCCTCTCACATTGATAAGATAATTGGGACATCTGGTGGTTTGGAAATGAGTAGACCATTTGCAAAAAATTTAGATGTAAGCACAATAGAGGATCTTAGGGAGCCTATCCCTAATCGTACTGTTAATAACATCAACATTAAGTGTTCAATAACATCATTTGAAATTATTTTCGGAATAATTGAGTTGTTTCACAAACTCAATTACTACATGGGTTGATCAAACATAAGAAACTAAAACATGCCATAAATATTTTTGGTGTCCAAGATTCTAAAAGAAAGAAGACACATATGAATGTCACTGAAAATATAACAAAGGCATTCACTGTGTTTGGAAAATAAATAAAACCCAATGTTTGAGTTGTGCACAGGGAAATTACAATTTCTATTGTTACACCAAGTACATCAAGACAACAAAAGTTGGCAACAATGTCAAAATTGCTCCATTTCTCGAAAAAAAAAATTGCACAGGCATACCAAATTCAAGGTTAGAGTAAATGAAATGATGAATTTGCATGTTGGTCTCTTGTCACTAGGAAACCCTACTAAGATAGGCTTATAGCAGTAATGATAACAATTGTGGTAGTGTTTTGGGAGATCCATTCTTCTGTTATTCCAGATAGAAATCATGTTATATGACATCACATAGATAAAGGTGATTATGCGGAACATGCTAAGTGCTATCACTCTGTAATTCGTCAAGGCTAAAGAAAGAAATCACCGAGGTAACCACAAACCTACTTTGGAGTTTAGGATCTAGCCCTCCTAAACTCAGAGAGGGCTCTCTCTATATAATTTAGCTTTATTTGAAATAGATATTAGGCTAGTTAATATGTACAAAGTTGGTTTTTGAATTGGTTTGGTTGGAAATGTAGAGGAAGGCCATTAGGCAATGGAGTCAAACAAGCTTGGGTGATAAATTTCCAGAAGTATCAAGTTTAATTGAAAGAGGGAAAGGTAGACATTACTAATAGACCCTTTAGATTTGGATGAAATGTAATAAAAGAAGAAGGGAGATTCAGTCAAAACTAGGGAGAATTTAAGAATTCCATAATATGGATATAATAATAGAGGTTGAATCGAAACTAGGGAGCAATGAATAATTCGCTAATCTGGATATCAGAAGAAAACATGTAAATTACTAACAATTGAAGGCAGAGTTTATGATCTCAAAAAATTATGCAGTATTACTCTTGTTAGATTATTCAGAATTAAGAAAGCAATAAGATGGAAACAAAGGAAAGAACATATAAAATGAGGAAAACTTCACCAATGGATAAGGCACATGAATCCTGAGACAACTTCTCTTTTATTAATGCAAATAGTCACTTAAACTTAGTGAACCGCACTACATTGAATGGTGAGGTTCCTGGTTACAAATCCCATCCAACACCTATAATACTTCAAATGATGAAGTATATATAGAGAAATATTAAAAACTGATTACAATTTACACTGTCTCAATAGACAGTGTATTATTAGCTAAAATTTGAAAAATAAACTCTAACAGAGATTAGATAATAGGCTTGACAGAGTGGACTGATATCCTTGCACTGTTTTGGAGGAAACAGTTTCTGAGTAGGCCTATTGGTAAGGCTTTGCTGTCATAAATGCTTTGTTGTCTCCTTATTTCATTGTATCCTATTTATGACTATTTATTGGATTTTCATCATTTTATTATTGTCATAATATATTTTGGAAAAAATATAACTAGCAATTGCACCATATGTTGCAAAAAAAATGTCATAAGGAAAGAGCATATGAAAGAGTAGCATAGAAGAAATAAGTTGTTGCAGAGAAGGAGCCATCGTGAAGGAATGAAAGGAAAATTGTTCTTACATGGAAGTAGGTTGTGAAGGTTTGAAAGATATTGATTATAAGAGTTATCAACCAGAAAATTTTGTTATAGATATTGAAATAGGAAATTGTGGATGAAAACATATATGTAAACCAATATAATGAAATAAGTTGTTGCAAAGAAGGAGCCATCATGAAGGAATGAAAGGAAAATTTTTCTTACATGAAAACAGGTCATAGAGGTTTCAAAGATATTGATTATAAGAGTTATCAACCAGAAAATTTGGTTATAGATATTGAAATAGGCAATTGTGTGTGAAAACATATATGTGAAAAAACATAATCTGTTCACATCTAAAAAAAAATTTGTGATAGATATTGAAATAGGAAATAGAGTTTACTCCAAGTTCATCTACATATCCAAGCGCCAATTCCATGCTTGTTAGAAATTGTATATGAAGAACATTAGTCTTGGTATACAAGAAAGTGAATGTCATTTTAATATGGAGACATTTTTGGAAGGAGATATTGTTATTCATGTTATAGTTTATTTTCCTAAATTCAAACTTGGTTTATTCTTTCTCTATATAAACAAGAAAAGAAATACAAAGTAATTTACAAATTTAAGTTATAGTTTTATATTTTATAATTACAAATCTAGTTTCTTATTAAAATATTTCAAATAAATTATATTGTGAAAATGTTTTATCTTATTATTTGATTACAAAATTATTGTACTCCCTACTAAATAAAACAACTTTATTAATAAATAATTGAATGACAAACTGAAATATTACTCAATCAAGAACTACTATAATATATAGAACTATTTTTTTGACGTATAAATTATTTGTTTTATATGTCATTCAATTTCCATTACCTATTATATTCAAACCCCATGGGGAGGTATTGAACATGGGAGCCAACTTTAGGTAAATAAGCATTCACATTGTCAACTTGGACCAAAAAAAAAATTAGAATCCTAAAATTCTCTTACCTAATCATCTTTTTAAGTATATAATTGAGTTTCATTTATTAAAAAAAGGGCAATATTAAGACCCTCCTAGAGTTATAAAAGGTAATTGACAAGAAAAATAAAAAATATCCTCATGACAACATACAAATGTTAACTTAATTGAATCATTAAAAAAATAAAAAGGATAATACGTTTACTAGTTATATCATTAAAAAATACCACTTTCACAATCGAATTTCTACATTAATTTTTAAAAATATTATTTTATAATTATATATAATTATAGCTCTTAAATTTATTTTGAAAGCACAAATATCTAAGAAATATAGTTCAATTATTGGGCATTATAAATTCCAAAGAGGTGAAGGTAAATGAGTTAGTATCAATAAATATGACGTCAACCCCTGGAAAAATTGCAAAATATCAAACTCAATATGGCATAAGTGCTAGTAGCGAATTATTGACAGGTGTTGTTGGAAAAAGAGCTACATAAAATTGGTTGATGTCAATGAAAACAATAATCTTCAAAACATTAAGAAAAAGTTTATGGAGGCATTAAAAAATTAGGATTCAATAACATGAGAATGATTAGAATTATTGACAAGTGTTGTTGGAAAAATAACTACATCAAATTGGTTGATGTCAATGAAAAAAATAATCTTCAAAACATTAAGCAAAAGTTTATGGAGGCATTAAAAAATTAGGATTCAATAACATGAGAATGATTAACTCGCATGTTGGGCTAATATATGTAGGAAACCCTTATCAAGATAGACTTTTGTATAATGTGAGTGACACTGTGAAAGAGTTTTGGTATTGGAATTTTCATGTGTCACCCAATGAGAAGAATACCATGAGACATTGTATATCTAGACAGGTGTATTGAGATCATTTCCCCTTTCAGTGACTGTTATTATTAAATAACGTTTCTTACTACAAAATATGTATAACGTTTAAATATACTTATCAAAAAAAAAAAAAACGTGTTGAATCTTATGACAGTGAGGACAATATAACTAGTCAATTCATACAACTACCACATACTATCAATAGGAAAAAGGGTTTTCCTGTGAAGCAATCTATGCATCTTCATCATGAAAATTTAATCTCAATGCTAAGGATTCATCCTAAGATAAAAGGTCATCATAGTAACTTTGATGTTCCAAAACCAGCAATCACTTAATTAGATTTCTCTAAATATCAACAATTGGACAACAATCACAATATGGTAATTCTTGGGGGGAATCTGTATCCATATCACAGTATTACTGTATATACAACAACTTATCCAAATGATATACAAATATTTCACAAGCAATGCAACTTCTACATGAATTACTCATAATCCTTAATGATATACTCCAAGTTCTTCCACAGTACTAATCAAGTGTCTAAAGAATCCATCATCACTTAGTCACGATATAGGTAATACCTAGGGGTAATGTGTTAGAATTTTAGATACAATAGGTTATATATAGGATATAGAAATATGTTATAAGTAATGCAATTTCTACATCAACTACTCACCATATAGGTAATGTCTTAGAGAATGTGTTAGAACTATATATACAATAGCTTATATAAAGGATATGAAAATATATTATAAGTAATGCAACTGCTACATGAAATACTCACAGTCCTTAATGATATAATCAAAGTTCTTCTACAATACTAATGAATTGTCTAAAGAAGCCATCATCACTTCCAAAATCACATATTTAAACATACAAGTTGTAAGAAATGAATTTGTTTCATAAATTTTAATAGAATCACGTGCTCAGATCTAAGATATAGTTCTTAAACTCTGAAGCCTCTTCTTGATTGAAAAAATACTAAAATGATAAGATATGGCTAAAGAGAAATAATTTAAAAACTTCTTGGCACAACTCTTACATAATAATTCGATGCACAACTTGTATAGCAATAAATATCATCTTGCAACACGTCCATATAAAACAACTGAAGTAAATACTATTAGTTGGTTTTCAATACATTTATGTAATTAAAATAGAGCTAAGAACTTTTTCAGACTGCTTCATTGAAAATTAGAAGCATCTTCATGCCTGTTTTTCCAAGCTGGCTATGAATAACTCTCTAGATCCTTATAGCATTAGATATATTTTGTGAGCTAATGTGATGTTTTTTTTGTCACAATGATTTAAAAATAAATTATCATACCAAAATATTGAATTACTCATTCTTTTTTTTGTTTATGAACCCTTTAGAAAGACCACAGGAACATTTGATTTTATACTACGATCTCCCTAACATGGGTGGGGGTTTCAAAAATTGGAGTCTAAATTGAGCGGTTATTGTTAGAAATTGTTTTATAAGATGGGAAATTTGGATGTTTTGTAGAAAATATGGGTGTCATAATAGATATCAATTTTAAAATTTTTAGTGTCTTTCGCCACCATGAGGCATTAAAAAATTAGGATTCAATAACATGAGAATGATTAGAATTATTGATAGGTGTTGTTGGAAAAAGAACTACATCAAATTGGTTGATGTAAATGAAAACAATAATCTTCAAAACATTAAGCAAACGCTTATGGAGGCATTAAAAAATTAGGATTCAATAACATGAGAATGATTAACTCGCATGTTGGGCTAATATATGTAGGAAACCCTTATCAAGATAGACTTTCGTATAATGTGAGTGACACTGTGAAAGAGTTTTGGTATTGGAATTTCAATGTGTCACCAAATGAGAAGAATACCATGAGAAATTGTATATCTAGACGGGTGTATTGAGATCATTTCCCCTTTCAGAGACTGTTATTATTAAAGAACATTTCTTACTACATAATATGTATAACTTTTATATATACTTATCATAAAAAAATAACCGTGTTGAATCTTATAACAGTGAGGAAAATATAATTATTCCATTCATACAACTACCACATACTGTCAATAGGCAAAATGGTTTTCCTGTGAAGCGATCTATGCATCTTCGTCGTGAAAATTGAATCTCAACACTAAGGAGTCATCCTAAGATAAAAAGTCATCATAGAAACTTTGATGTTCCAAAACTATCAATCAGTTAATTATATATCTCTAAATACCAGCAATTGGACAACAATCACAATATGGTAATGCTTGCGGGGAATGTGTATCCATATATTAGTATTAATGTATATACAACAACTTATCCAAATGATATAAAAATATTTCACAAGAAATGAAACTACTACATGAATTACTCACAATCTTTAATGATATACTCCAAGTTCTTCCACAATACTAATAAGGTGTCTAAAGAATCCATCATCAATCAGTCATGATATAGGTAACACCTGAGGGAAATTTGTTAGAATTGTAGATACAATAGATTATACAAAGGACATAAAAATATGGTATAAGTAATGCGATTGCTACATCAACTAGTCACCATATAGGTAACGTCTCGGGGAAATGTGTTAGAACTGTATACACAATAGCTTATATAAAGGATATGAAAATATATTATAAGTAATGCAACTGCTACATGAACTACTCACAGTCCTTAATGATATAATCAAAGTTATTCTACAATACTAATCAAGTGTCTAAAGAAGCCACCATCACTTCCAAAATGACATATTTAAACATACAAGTTGTAAGAAATGAATTTGTTTCATAAATTTTAATAGAATCACGTGCCATGAGACATTGTATATCTAGACGGGTGTATTGAGATCATTTCCCCTTTCAGTGATTGTTATTATTAAAGAAAATTTCTTACTACATAATATGTATAAATTTTATATATACTTATCATAAAAAATTAACCGTGCTGAATCTTATGACAGTGAGGATAATATAACTATTCTATTCATAAAACTACCACATACTATCAATAGCAAAAAGGGCTTTCCTGTGAAGCGATATATGCATCTTATTCATGAAAATTGAATCTCAACACTAAGGAGTCATCCTAAGATAAAAGGTCATCATAGTAACTTTGATGTTCCAAAACCATCGATCACTTAATTATATTTCTCTAAATATCAACAATTGGAAAAAAATCACAATATGGTAATGCATGGGGGGAATGTGTATCCATATCATAGCATTACTATATATACAAAAACTTATCCAAATGATTTAAAAATATTTCACAAGCAATGCAACTGATACATGAATTACTCACAATCCTTAATGATATACTCCAAGTTCTTCCACAATACTAATCAAGTGTCTAAAGAAGTCATCATCACTCAGTCATGATATAAGTAACACCTAGGGGAAATGTGTTAGAATTGTAGATACAATAAATTATACATAGGATATAAAAATCTGTTATAAGTAATGCAATTGTTACCTCAACTACTCACGAAATAGGTAACGTCTTGGGGAAATGTGTTAGAACTGTATATACAACAGCTCATATAAAGGATATGAAAATATCTTATAAGTAATGCAAGTGCTACATGAACTACTCATAGTCCTTAATGATATAATCAAAGTTCTTCTACAATACTAATCAAGTGTCTAAAAAAGTCATCATCACTTCCAAAATCACATATTTAAACATACAAGTTGTAAGAAATGAATTTGTTTCATAAATTTTAATAGAATCACGTGCCATAAGACATTGTATATCTAGACGGGTGTATTGAGGTCATTTCCCCTTTCAGTGACTATTATTATTAAAGAACATTTCTTACTACATAATATGTATAAATTTTATATATACTTATCATAAAAAAATAACTGTGCTGAATATTATGACAGTGAGGACAATATTACTATTCCATTCATACAACTACCGCATATTATCAATAGGAAAAAGGGTTTTCCTGTGAAGCGATCTATGCATCTTCTTCATGAAAATTGAATATCAACACTAAGGAGTCATCCTAAGATAAAAGGTCATCATAGTAACTTTGATGTTCCAAAACCATCAATCACTTAATTATATTTCTCTAAATATCAACAATTGGACAACAATCACAATATGGTAACGCTTGGGGGGAATGTGTATCCATATCATAGCATTATTGTATATACAACAACTTATCCAAATGATATAAAAATATTTCACAAGCAATGCAACTGCTACATGAATTACTCACAATCCTTAATGATATACTCCAAGTTCTTCCACAATACTAATCCAGTGTCTAAAGAAGCCATCATCACTCAGTCATGGTATAGGTAACAGCTGGGGGAAATGTGTTAGAATTGTAGATACAATAGATTATACAGAGGATATAAAAATCTATTATAAGTAATGCAATTTCTACATCAAATACTCATGATATAGGTAACGTCTCGGGGAAATGTGTTAGAACTGTATATACAATAGCTTCTATAAAGGATATGAAAATATCCTATAAGTAATGCAATTGCTACATGAACTACTCATAGTCCTTAATGATATAATCAAATTTCTTCTACAATACTAATCAAGTGTCTAAAGAAGCCATCATCACTTCCAAAATCACATATTTAAACATACAATTTGTAAGAAATGAATTTGTTTCATAAATTTTAATAGAATCACGTGCTCAGATCTAAGATATAGTTCTTAAACGCTGAAGCCTCTTCTTAATTGAAAACATACTAAACTGATAAGATATAGCTAAAGAGAAATAATTTAAAAACTTCTTGGCACAATTGTTACATAATAATTTGATGCACAACTTATATAGAAATAAATATCAGCTTGCAACACGTCCAAATAAAACAACTGAAGTAAATGCTATCAGTTGGTTTTCAATAATTTATGTAATTAAAATAGAGCTAGGAAGAACTTGGGGAAATGTGCTAGAATTGTAGATACAATAGATTATACAGAGGATATAAAAATCTGTTATAAGTAATGCAATTGCTACATCAATTGCTCTCGATATAGGTAACGTCTCGAGGAAATGTGTTAGAACTGTATATACAATAGCTTATATAAAGAATATGAAAATATCTTATAAGCAGTGCAACTGCTACATCAACTACTCACAGTCCTCTCACAGAAAGAGGGAGAAGATTACGATGACGTATTTTCTCCCGTGTCTTGATATACAACTATCCCTTCGATAGTTGCCCTTGTTGCTAGTCAAGGTTGTACCCTTCATAAAATTTATGCAAAGACTGTTTTCCTCCATGGTACGTTACAGGAAGAAGTGTATGTGGAATAGCTATAGGGATTTGACATGGAAGATCACATAACACATGTTTTCAGGTTGAAGAAAGCATCGTACGGATGGATGCAAGGTCCTCAAGCTTGGTATGCTCGCATTGACAACTATCTAATGAAACTTGGTTTCACAAGAAGCAATGTTGATCCCAGCCTATAGTTTAAGGTTTTCCAAGGTTTGCCACTAATTCTGGTTCTATACATTGACAATCTATTCTTAATAGGAAGTGAATTGTTGATGATTGAATGTAAGAGTAAGTTAGCCTATTAATTTGAGATGAAAGACCTTGGTCTCATGCACTACTTTTTGGGCCTTGAGATGTGGAAAATACCTCGTGAGATCTTTATCTAACAAGGAAAGTATGTAGTGAAGCTATTGGAAAGGTTTGGTATGACCAAGCACAAATCCATGGCTACTCCGATGCAGATGAATTTCAAGAAGCTGTGTGGAAAATAATTCAGACCTGATATGGAAAATCCATCCGAGTATAGACAACTAATTGGGGGTCTAATGTTCCTCTTGAACACCCATCCAGATATATGTTATGTAGTTAGCACATTGAGTCAATTCATGATTGAGCCCCTACATGTGCATTGGATTGCAGCCAAACATATACTCAGATACTTACATGGATCAATCACATTTTTTTTGAGATATTTTGCTAGAGATATCCAAATTCATGGATAAACTGATGATGAATGGGCAAGTAATGTCACTAACAGAAAGAGGACATTTGGATGGTGGTTCAACCTTGGTTCTGCCATGATATCCTAGATGAGCATAAAGTAAAAGTTGGTAGCATTGAGCACTGCAGAAGAAAAATACATTGATGCTAGTACAACTAGCTATGAAGTCATGTGGTTAAGGAAGCTTTTTGGTGAGCTCTTCAGTCAAGTCTTAGACACTACAGATATAAACTGTGATAACAAGAGGGGGATCCATTGGGTAGGAAATCATGTGTTTCATGACGAATCCAAACATATTGAGATTCAATATCACTTTATCTGTGAGATGGTGCAGAGAGGAGTTGTTAGACTCCACCACATATCAACTAACAAGTAGATAACATATATTCTCACCAAGGAACTACTAAAAGAAAAGTTATTGGCCTTCAGATAACAAATTGGAATTATGGATGTAGACCCTTAGGCTAAGGGCCAACACTTATCGAGGACATTGAGCAAGCTTTTCCTACGTTGCTTGAGCTCTCGAGGTGAGGAACTAAGAGAAAGGGATCATGGGGTTGAGGGATCTCTGAACAATATGTCACTTGCCTATCTATTACCTAGGGTTGAGATGTTTCTCCCCTATCCTAATAGGGTAGGATATGCTGCTCCCATATCAGGTCTATGCAGAGTATACACCAGTTAGCATCATGCCCTCAAGTAAGGCTTGATGGGAATACCACTCCTCATTTGGACAAAGAGTTCAGAGTGTAGTTTGGGTGTACAACCTAAGTCGATTATGATGCATGTGTTCTACCACTTGACTGAAGAGAGTCATTGATGGGAAGATCAATAGGAAACAATATTGGGTTGATATTTTCTCCCCTTTCATGATTTTGGGTTGATACTGAGCTTCCCAATGAGATCCCAAGGTTGGAGATGTTCTCCCTTGTGTGATAGAGTATCCTATTTGTAGGTATGGGTGGAAGCTACTGCTCCCCTATTATTCTTCTTATAGATTCGAGAAAGTTTCAACAGATGCAATTGAGACTTGATGACACCTTGATGTAAAGACCTTCAAGTAGAGATTACCAAGCGGAATTCTTCCTAGTTGAGAGGGAGTGTAAATTTTTGCAACTAGATTCGAATTACACATTAGATAACTCAGATGGTTAATATTTTAATTTTATTAGATTCCTCTTTTTGAGAGGGCCAAAATCGACCTATAGATCGCCCCAATCGGTTAAGCAGAAGATAAGTTATGAATTTTTTTATTATTTTTATGAGTCGAGCTCAACTCAAGTGGATTCAATCAAAGCCCCAAGCAGTCCCTCACAAAGTTATAAATATAAGTGACCCCAAGATCATTTGTACACATTTTTTCATGAGATTTTCCTCATGCACTTTTGGTATTGGTTCATATTTTTTGTTTTGGCTTGCACGGGTTCCTCAGAAGAAGTTCATGCAAGGGTTCAGGGTTATAGAAGAGAGGCTCACATAGATCTGGGTCTTTTAAGGTTGAGTCACGAGCATAGTACTAAAAATCTCAGGCCAGTCGCACGCAGAATATTTCAAGGTCACATCTAAGCTAGTATAACCATAGGCAGACCTTGTTCAGGGCACGGCTAAGGTTTCTCAGTCAAATCGAGCTTATCTAGACCTCAGTCATGAGCACAAAATGCTTAGGTCGTAGTCAAGGATGCTATAATTGCATGCTCAAAGTGTTAAGGTTGTTTCTGAGGGATTTGATCGGAAGATCTAATTTGGATCATAGTTAGTTTCTTGCGCAGTGTCTTCATTCATCCGTCACTCAATTACATTCAGTTCAGAACAGTCATTGACAGCTTTCTAGATTCAGATCTAGGACTAGGTAGCTGAGATCACTTGTTTTTTGTGATACATCAGATTCATGCTTTTGATGTTGCAGATCTGCATATCTGAAGATTTGGTATACTTGTTTCCATTGCATATATATATGGGACTCATTGTACTCTCTGCTGAAATCTTTTTATGATGACTATTAAAGAAGAATATTTGAAAGGGTTTCCACCATAGTGGGGTTTTTACGTTGTCTTGGACCAATATGTTGTCTAATATGGTTGTGCTATTGTCTTCTTTGTCAGTGCATGCTTTGTTCTATCTTCACTTACTATTTATGGTTATTTACATTGCTAATATTTGGATGCATTGTTAATGAAAAATAATTTGGACTAAAGGCAGGCTAAAGTAATTGATTCAACTTAGAATAATATGAAAAATTAACAAGAACACCCCATTCATCATTCTAATTACATTAGGTTTTATGTGTATTGTAAAAAATCATATAAGATTGTTTTCCAAAATGTGAAACTAATAAAGCAAAAGTCAACTCTTATTACGTCTCAAATGTTTCTTGAAATTGGAATACTTACAAAACTAAATTTCAACTCTTATTATGTGTAAAATGTTGCATGAGATTGGAATACTTACATAAATAAAATTTTGTCTTTTACCTTTAAAATGCTACATGAAATTAGAATTGGAATACTTAGAAAACTAAAATGTTGGGTGAAAAAACATGTGTGTGTGAGGTAAATTTTATCATAGTAAAAAAAAAATAGTAGTTCAAATATATAAATTAAGAAAAATGATTTCATACATAAAAATGTTTTGTGTGAGTTAAATTTTCTCAAAGTAAAAAGCATTAAGTATTTCTTGTATATAAACCCTCATAGATTCATCTTAACCCCACAAATGAAAAACATGTTTAGAGTGAAAAGAAATTTGATCCCACTAAGAATAATAGTTAAGATGAATATATGATGGTTAAAACTAGTTATTGAGTACATGTGTGAAGTTGGTAGAAGAACCATCTGAATGAATGAGTTATTGAAGCATGGAGATAAGTACACTCATGTAAGAGGTGGGTGAAAGAATCAATTCACTTAGTTATGATAACATGACATGAGTACAATCATCTTTGAAAAAAGTGAGAGTCAAGTAATCATATGAATGAAGAAAAATAAAATCTAGTTGGAAGGACAACTAATTTTCAGAGTAATTATATAGACAGCATGGAGGTAAGTACAGTCATGTAAGAAGTGGGTTCCCACTTCTTACGTTCCGTTTCAAATAAATGTCGAAGCAAATTAAATGTTTTAAAGCAAGGTTATAGCTTTCGAGTAGAAATAGCCGTCTACAAAATATATTGAAAAGCCACTGAATTCAGTCCTGCTCTGTTCGATTTCACTCTGTAGTGGGGTTTCGCAGAGTCCTAGGGTGCATACCCGGAGTATGCTGGGAGAAGTTATCCATTCGTTCTTTTGGATTTTTTTGTTAGGCCAATCTATTGTTCTTAAGGCTTTGCCAACTTAGTTATGATAACATGACATGAGTACAATCATCTCTTTGGAGATAGTGAGAGTCAACTAGGTATGAGGATGAAGAAAAAAGAAATTTAGTTGGAAGGACAACTATTTTTCAAAGTAATTATGTAGATCACAAAGAAATCTAGTTGGAAGGACAACTATTTTTCAAAGTAATTATGTAGACCACAAGAAGTGAATAAAAATAGATCCGAAAGCTGGAAAAAGTAGGAAGTCATTACTCTATGTTAAAGATAGCATGTTGAAGCTCGTAATTATGCTAAGAGTTGGGATTGTATGTCAGTTTAGTTTAATGTTTCACCTAAAATTTGAATTTAAGGAAATCATAATTTATTTTCTTCAGGTTTTATTTTTTTCATATAGGAATGGTTTTACCGTCCTGTATCACGAACTGACACTGATATTGATATTGAAGTTTTCTCTGTCGTTTCAATTCAATCGAACCTTTTCAAACCATCCTTGTTTGAATCCTAATTTGTTATGACTCTGACGTGCTACACTAACTAATTTGTTATAATATTGCATTGTACTTGTCAACAGTGTGTGCGCATGACCAGAAAATGCGCATAACCAGGGTGCAAGTGGTTGCAACTAAAGCTACAGAGAACTTTTATTGTAGGTTTCCTCACTATGTCAAGGAAGAGGTCGCATCCCTGGAATAGGATATTAACTAGAAAGAAAGAAGAAAGCCGGCCTAATCTTAATTGGTGCTAAGTACCAAGTATTCGAGGTTGGAAGACATTAAGGTTTTTAAGTTCACCGAGCTTACTAGTTTAATAAAGTCTTCATTGTTTAGGTGGAAGGGTAGAGACAACAATAATGCCAAGTTATTTTTACAGAAATTAGATCCCCGGACAAGAAATTCAAAGTAGTGTGCAAAAATGTTTTGACATAAAGTTCAGAGTCAAGTTTCAGACCACACAGACTCCCAAAATATTCATGAAGCAGTTGTTGACCAACCACAAACTTCTAAGGTACGCCCTCCAATCCCTGTCAAGATGTCCAAAACCAAGATAGTCATGTGAACCTACAGCATTGGTAGGGCCCTTCTCCATTCCATAACGGTGGCCAATGGCCATTATGTCTTTTTCTGCTAAGATTTTTATGTACTCCAGCATAGCTCTTTGCAACTTTCGGTTTGAGGTTGTCTTATGGGTTAATCAGCCTTATGAGTTTACCAACCGCAGTTAATAGCTCTCCACTGTGCTCCCACACCGTTTGAAACCATCTTTATTTGAAACAATCTTTATGTTTTAAATTCGATTTTCCACGAGGCAGGTCTCACACTCTTCTATATGCTCCTCACTATGATATATTATTGTAAAATACTTAGATTACCAGAAACTTTAAAAAGTAGTAGCTGGTGTTCTCAAAATTTATATTGAAATGCATAAACTTAAAAAAGTAGTAGCTGGTGGTCCCAAAATTTATATGGAGAGGCAGGATAGACGTACTGTCAGATCTCGCAACACAGGCACCCGAAGATCACAATGAAAGCGGTCAAAGTAAAAATAGTAAGTGCATTGAAAATTAAGGTTATTCTAAGGATAATTTTTAAAATATAGAAGTTACGACAATTTATAGATGACCTTTTTATTTTATTTATTTATGTTAATTTATTTATTTTGTTATCTAATTTGTTTAGAATCTAGAAAAGATTTATTGAAATCACAATAGATTCATTGAAATTTTAAATTTGATCAATAAACTCTTCACAATCTAAGTATCTCATAGAATTTTGAGAGAGAATATATAAGAATATAATAGTGGTTATAATTAAATGAATGATTCAACCCATTCTTCTTAATCAGTGTACATGTTTGAAATTGAAGCAAGAAACATAATAATAACTATGAAACATCAATTCTATTAAAACTGTTTCTGTTTAGCTAAGAGCTCCTCTTTCTAAGATTTAACTAAACAAGTTAAGGGCACTAGACCTAGAGGCATCTGGTAGAATTGAAAGTTTGCTCCCTTAAGGACCACCAGTGGTGGGTTGTTCCAGGTGGTGTGGTTGTTCTTGAATAATAGTAATGAGTCAATTTGTATTCAGTGATGATCTGGTTTGACAATTGAGTTATGATAAGTTTTCCCACTGTGTAAACAAAATATTAATTCTAGTAAAATTTTAACCAATTGTGATCAGGATTAGTAAATTTAAAACTCTGAGATTATATGGTGTTATCTACCACAAATTTCCCTTGCCCATAAAAAAAATTCAAAAATCAGAAGTATGGTGAAATATTTGAATGGTTTTTTTGATACTGAAAATGGATTCAACAGTATCAAGAACCCGATATAACTCAGATTTTCAAAAAAAATTGAGAAATTTTATTATAATCTTACCAGAATTTCAATTATTCTCAAAACTAATTTATAGCAGCTGAAATTTACCCGTTAATGATTTCGTGCTGCAAACGTGGAGTGAGTTAATTGGGAACGTCAATTTGAGTGAGTTAATTGGGAACGCAATTTATTTGTGGGCCCATGTCTACAGATTTTGGACTCTGGAAGCTGTTGTCGGCGGACTCGGTCCCAGGCACAGGCACAGAATTTGAGTTCGCCTCAGCCTCTCAAATGAAAATTGGAAGGGTTGGATGTTTTCTCTTGGATGGATAAGAGTTGGATGTGGTGTTTGACGTTTTCCTTACCTTTTATAAAAGGTTTAAATCTTATGTAAATTATTAGTGGTTAATGTTTTTTTAATTTGGAAGTGAGGATTTCGCAATAAATAAAATTCCCATTTTATTTGAACTAGCTATCGTTTCATTATCAACCTAATTTGATTATCCATCACTCTGTCATAACTGTAACATGCCCGCTCAAGTGGAAAATATAAAATCGTTCTCGAGTAGAAGTTATAAAATGTTATCATTAAATTTAATTGTTTAGCAATTAATATAAGAGAAGGAAATTCTAATTGGAAGAGTATATATATATATATAATTTGATTATCCATCACTCTGTCATAACTGTAACATGCCCGCTCAAGTGGAAAATATAAAATCGTTCTCGAGTAGAAGTTATAAAATGTTATCATTAAATTTAATTGTTTAGCAATTAATATAAGAGAAGGAAATTCTAATTGGAAGAGTATATATATATATATATATATATTAATTAATTATCATTTTATTAATTTTAAATTGAAAATAAAAAAACACAACATTTCCTTTAATGTAGTGCTTTGCTATTCGGAAAAGCTTTGCTATTGGCAAAAACAAATTAACCTTGGAATTTGAATATTTTAAAATACCTAGAATGTTGCAAAGCACTAGAATTAATAAGAAAATATAAAGCACTAGAATGTTGTACAGCTTTGATTTTTTAAATATAAAGTATTTTTAATTTATAAGAAAATTTATAAAAATACCTAGAATTTTAATTGATAAGATAATTTACAAAAATACCTAGAATGTTGCATATAAAAAAAAAAAATAACATAATTCAAAGAGTTTTTTGCACTATACATATTGAGACAACCATGTATCCAAAAATTGCTAGCTATCAGGAACATGCTATGAAGAAATAGACACTACAATCAGATCTGTTAGGATACTTGTGATGCGTGGCCTTTCCCACAAGTGAGGAAGGCTTCGATGCAACCCAAATGGAATGTGAGGTCAGAGTATTCTTCTTGGAGATCATTTGGAGATCATCTAACTACATAAGTATCTCTCATTTTTCCTCATTCCTCTCAAGGAACTTTACCTAGAATAACTTTCATATGCCAATATAGCTGGATGGTGTGTAGTTATTGATTTTGTGGCTACTATCTAGAACCTAATTGAACAAAAAATCCACAATTTCAGCATCAATGAATTCATCTTTATCAACCAAGACTTTAGTTATTTCTTGTTGGACTTCCTCTTGGACTTCGAGGGGGTGTGTGAGTGAAAACAATGACCATTAGAGTGAGTGAGAAGGACCACTTTCCTGGAGGAGCCTCTCTAGAATCAAGCTTGTTGTCTAGGTATTGTGGAGGGAATAGAGATCCACACATCAAAGCATGAAAAGAGTAAAGGCGCAGAGAATACCCAAGAAGAAAAGTGACTAAACCAATAGACCAAACAACAAAGAAGACTATAAAGCCAAATAAAAAAAAAGAGTCAAAAGAGGAATCACCTCTTTAAAACAACTATAAAAACTTGAACCACAAATCAGAATTAGCATGTAGACCATAGATAAAGTTGGGGAGAACCAAACTTGAAATGAACATTACAATTATAAACCAGTAGCTCGCTAATACAAACTGTAAAATAGATGTTATTGTTGTTATGATACTTTGATGATACATGAAGCCCAGTGCTAATTGAATTTAATCGGATGGAACAGCTGAGGAGCTCGTCAACCCGTCCATAGAATACAACCACAACAATTCTTGACGCATAGTCTCGCTTGAAGTAGTTTATAACGAATTAATGATAATAACTATTTTGGAAAGCCAACTTATATAAGTGAAGAAAGAAACATTAGGTATCCTTTTTAGAAAAAGAAGGAACCATGCTTCATTTTGTTTATTGTTGGAGATGAGTCCATTATCTATCAGAGGATTCATCTCTTATTTTAGCGAGTCTCTATGTTTTATTTATTCTTATACCTAAATACGTTAATCGTTGAATTCAAAAATCTTTCTAAAGAATAGTATGTAAGTATTCAAAGATTGAATTCAATAGAATTTTATTTTTCAATGTATGAAATACTTTAGTTTCATTGTTATAGTATTTAATATTGATAATGATGTATAGTATTTAATATTGATAATGACGTAACAAGTAATGGTTAATCATATTTGTGATTATATTTTTAGTATTATTTTAATATATTCCATTTGATATTTATTATTTCTTCTTTCTATGTAAATGTTATTCATAATCATATGTGAATAACTGTATCTTCATTCGTTCCTACTAATTTTTCATGTTAGTAAACGTAAGAAAATGGTGCTCTTTGTAAATAATGAATTTACTTTTTTATAAACAGTTTTCTTATTTTTACTTTATATTTTTTTTATGTATTTCAATTTTAAATTTTGTATTCTAGAATTGTAAGTTTTCCATATAATTGGATAAAACCTTAAATTAAAAACTTTCTCTAAGTAAAGGATATTGTTTTTCATTGGCAAAATCTTTTATATGGGGTAAAGCAACAAGGATATTATCCTTCATATGGTGCCATGGTAATTCTATTATCCATATAAAATCCTTGAGGAACAACATATGGGGCCAAATTGTAGTAGTAATTGCAACTGGACTCTCATTCCCATCATCATGCATAACCCAAGGAGTGTATCACTTTCTCTACTTTGCAATCCCCTATGCTACCCTTCCTTTTAGGGGCCCATTATAGGTTGGATAGGATATCTCAAGGCTATGGATCTATAAAACTCTATCTTTGCTAACAAAATCTCTAAGTTCCCTCCAATCCTCACTTCTTGGGAAACTTATATTAAGAAATTCTCCCTCGAGGGCTTTATCCTTCTACAAGACAATTAAAGGAGAACTTTTCACCCAAATTCCAC
This sequence comes from Pinus albicaulis, assembly GCA_034641835.2. Lineage (NCBI taxonomy): Eukaryota > Viridiplantae > Streptophyta > Pinopsida > Pinales > Pinaceae > Pinus > Pinus albicaulis. The sequence goes on along the minus strand of CM076572.1, from coordinate 939,513,355 downwards.
TAGCAATTTCGTAGGTTTCACAAATATATAGGGTTAATGTTTCTTCTTACGTCACCTCCAAAATACAATAATAACAGTGGAAAGGAATCCATATTTTCTCACTAAGTTTTAAATTTTATATATGCAAGACCCATTTTTGACACATGGTATTCATGGCCCCTTTACCACTATATATGAACTTAGGATGAGATCATACTTATGAATTATAAATTAGGAATATATTATTGTATTCCTTGTCTTAGGTTCATTTTTCTTAGATTCTTTCCTTAAGCTCTTGACATCCTTACTCTCTCATGGAATTGTAGCTTGTATACTCATTTTTGTAACTTGGTTTATAGTATTGATGTATTTTATTAATATATCTAAGTGTTATTACAATTTAAATTTATAAGCTGACCATTATTTTAGCGTATATGATTTTAAACCTAATATCACATATGCACTCTATCTCAAAACATATTTATAAACTTTGGCCCTAAAATCATATGATCTTACCAACCTATATGTCATATGTACACATAAAACCTAGGGATTAACTAGGGATAGTACTTTCTCCTACCCCTTATTTATGGACTATCCTTAGTGCATTATATGAAAATGAACCATAAAAATTCTTCATAAAGCTTAAAAAATCTATGGATATTTCTCCCACATGGCATCCTCGTGCTCCCACATAGTACCTTTTAGGACATAGTAGGTTCATTTTTCACCTTTACCAAGTGAATTGTTCATATTTTTGGTAGTTTAATCTTCCTATCCAATATGTGCATTGGATGGACTTGGAATTCTCCCTCATTCCTGCCTATATCATAGTCCAATCCAATGAAAAATTTAGGGGCTAATTTTTCATGTTTTTCAAAAAAGAAATTTTCTCCAATTTCCATTTTTTCTAAAAATTATTAGCCCAAAATTATTGGATAAAATTACTTAACCTTAAAAATCACCAAAATTTTATGTGAAATACATAAATCAATAGAAATTTGAATATTTTTACAAACATCTACCCAAATATTTTATATTTTTCATATTAGGGGCCAATGAGATTTGCCAGTGTTTTTTAACTTTAAAATATATTTTCATCCTTAAACTTTTTTCTTGGTCCAATCAACTATTTGGTTGGGAATAGGAACATGCATTTTAACCAAATATACATGAAATGCATTTTATATGTGAATAGATGTAGGTGTCATAATCATGTTGTTGGAAATATTTTTTTCATTGATGTCAAAGATAGGGCGAGACTACTTATCTCCAATATCAATATTGGAAAATGAAAGTTGTTGGAAATATTGTTTTCTCACTTTTGATGCCCCATTTAGATACCCTATATTTGAATAAATTTTTACACCAATTACCTAGCTCAAATGGGAGTGTAGAATATATAGTTGGAAATCATATTCTAAGAAATTTGCAATGGTATATGGAAATTACTCTATTTCCATAGGAATGAGGAGATATGAATTCTTTCATTAGGATGACCGAAACAAAGTACAAATAGGTTAACCCAACCAGTTGTGCAAGTGAGCCACATAAGTGAATGTGAAAACATTATAAATAAAGGGAATACGAGTTCATTTGTAAAAAATCCAAGGAATAAGATATTGAAGGCCAATAGAGGAGCTGATGAATAATTTTTGGGGTGATTATTTGAGTCTAGAGGTGGAAGAAAACATGTTATTTATGGGGTGATAAATCCACTATAACTTTTCTTCCATGATGTTTCTGAGTGTGAATATTGGAGTATATAGTTAGACGATATTCATGTACCTTTGGCTGAAATTGTAGACCTTGATTCCCTATAATTTTGAAGATATGGCCTAAGAATGTTAGGGTTATTGAATGCTCCTAAAATATTCTTCAAACAAGTTTGATTGACATTTTTGCTATAACTTTTATTATGTGATATTTCATAACATGAAACTTGAAGGATATAAATATTATATCATTATGTACCTATGTTTCTAATTACATACACCTCTCTATAATTTCAAATATATGTTATAAGTAAGTTAGGCTTCTTGAACACTCCAAAAATATACTTCAAACAAGTCATCCTGGAATTTTTGCTATAACATTTGTTCTTGGATTTTTTACATAGTCAAACTTGGAAGATATGAATAGAATATTCTCATGTATCTGTGTTTCAAATTAAAAAAACTTGGTTTCCTATAATTTAATAGATATGGTGTAAGGAAGAAAGGCTTCCTAAATGCTCCTCAAATATTCTTCAAATAGGAAAACTTGGATTTTTCGCAATAAATTTGGTTATGGGATGTTTAAGATTGTGAAAATGTGGAGTATATAAATAGAAGATCATCACATAACTGTGGTTTAAATTACAAACCTTATTTTACTATAGTTTCGCACATATGCTCTAAGGATCTTAGGCTTCTTCAACGGTCCTAAAATCATCTTCAAGTAGATTAGCTTGGTATTTTCATTGTAACTTTATTTCCATGATCTTTCAAAATTTGAAATTTGGAAGAGGAAAGGAGAGATTCCATGATACTTGTGGTCGATATTCTAGAATTTTGTTCTCAATAATTTTGGAGATATGGCGTGATTAAATTAGGCTTCCTGAATGTTCTTCAAATATGCTTCAAGCATCCAAGATGGGGGTGTTGGGTTGTGGAAGCCACCTATCATGTAGCATATGATAGATAGGAAATTTTTAATGTAGGGGAGGCGAGGATATCAGTCCCTCCACCACGTAGGATTTATTATCACTATGCTCACTTTTGTGAACCAATCATCTTCATCTTTGTGTAATAAATTCAACGTGATTTGGGATTCAATGGTGCCACTCCACCTTTAGATATATTTCATTATTTGTAAAAATATCTGGTTTTTTTATGGATCTCAGTATATTGCACCCCCTCTCTTCTCTCATCTCTTTTGGCTCCTAGTCTAGGGTGGTGGTTTGTCCTATGTACCTTGGGTGTGCCTCAAGAAACATTTCCTCTCTTTCTCTTGCTAATTGACAAACCTTCGCTCTGATATTTTCTCCAAAGGGCGCGTCTTCTTTGGTTTTGGTTGACTTCCGGTTTAATTGTCTTATGCTCTCAGGGTTTCTCACCTTGTCCTCTTGGTGGATGCTTCTAGAGTGGTTTTTATCGGTCTTTTGTTTCTTGTTTTCTTGATCCTTGGTCTGTCGGTGGTTTTATAGCCCTCGAGGTGGCGGTATTCAAGGGTGCCACTCAACTATGGGCCTTCTCGCATCCTTTCTCTTCCTTTTCAGGGTCACTAGTCCTAATCCACCCTCTAGTGCCTTACTACGTCTCTGATGTTGATATCAATTTCGAGACCCTTCCTTTCAATTTCTTCTCAAGTGTTTGTTTTTTTCTATCTAGTCCTTTCCACTCGGGTCTCTTTCACCCACTCTAGTCTAGATTATATATAAATGGGTGGTGAATTGTCACTGGTGGGAACTTTTGTGTTGGTTACACTCTCCTCTTTTTTCTTTGGAGGGATTTGTTAGGTTCCGGGTGGCAAACAATTGCGTTTTGTATGTCTTGTCATTTTTCCTTGTTGGCTTCCTTTTGAGCTCCAACATGAATCCCACCTGTTTCTCAGACGTATTGTCTCTAACAAATTCTGAAGGCTCTCCCGCCTTCATTGGGTCTCGGGGTGGTGTTGTAACTATTTGTGGCTCTTGGTGAGGAGTGGGTCCTTAGAGAGGCACTAGAAGTGGGGTTCGTGGAATCCATGGCGGTCACACTTCTTCAATGACTTCCATGGCAGGGAGTCGCTGCAAGTTAGCTATGCAATTTTTTCATGGCACAAACAAAGGTTTTCCTGGGTAGGGACATAGCCATGCTATGACCCCTCGGGGATGCAACAATCATGGATGTTCTGGGCTTGAAGGTTGAGCACCTTACAGGAGGCTAGGAATATCCTCAGTGGTCCTCAAACTAGATTAGTATGTCTCTACTCGACTAGAAGCCCTTGATCGATTTCATGGGGAGGAGTAAAAATTCGTCATGCCCAGAATTGAAAAACTTCAATAATTCTAGTGCCATGTTCATGAAAGGGTGTTAGTGGTTTGGCGCGGGAAAAAAATGCTAATGGAAAATCTTGAAAAACTGGAAACTTGGCTTCGTCACCTTGAGAACCATGTCAATTTCCTATATCTCCCTCCTCCACCCTAAGGTACAGGGTCAAACAACTGTGCATCAATTACCTCTGATGACTAATTATGATCACTAGTGTATTTCTTGTTCTTTTAGATTTATGGATTGTTAGGCCTCTTAGGATCTGAACCTGTCAAATGGAAATGCTTATTTTTATATGTTGTATGGTTATCACATTTTTCAACAAACCTGATCGGGGTGAGACCACATCCATATTGATATCCCTATATATATTTTTTTATTAATAGAAACTCTTCGGCTTACAAAAAAAATGATTGAAGCATGTTAGTTTTTCATTTTTTCTATAAATTTATTTTTGAGATTCTTCAGTCTATGAAATATGGAGAATAGAGATAAGATATATCAAGGTACTTGTGTATTAAATTTGGTTGCAGAGGTTTCCCAAATCCTCTTTCCTTATATTTGGTTGAAACCTACATAGGGTCATACAAAATATAATCGATGTTAGTGGTTAAGTGTGAGCCAAACAAAGAATTGTAATTTACGGACAAAATGCATAGAAAACACTAAAATAAAAAATTAAAGCAAGCACATGAATTGTGAGAAACAATTCAACAAATATAACGGTAAAAATTCCCTCTTTACTGATTGTTGGCATAAGAGATAAAAAGACTTAAAATACACTTCAAGAGAATCAAATGCAATGGTTGTCAATGGATCTTAGCAAGGAATTCCTTTTCCAATATCTTTGCAATTTCTCTCTCTCAAAGAAGTGAAGAAAAACTCTCAAACTGGCGGAATCATCCTTGTAATGTAATACTTGATTCCTAGGGGAAATGTTGTGAAGAATAAAAATTACTCAAACTGCTCATGTGTTTTTGGTTCTCCAAACATTTGAATTTATATAACATGAATAACTCCTTCCCTCCCTTGGCTCATTAATGAGAATATGACATGGAGAAGGACAAGAACATCCCTTTGTGGTCTACCACTACTCCAATTTGAATTGAATCAGATCAAATTGAATTGAATTAGTTGTTTGGTTTAGTATTGTTATGGAGATTCAACCAAAATCATGTGGTGTAGTATTGGTATGTTTATTGTGATTTTTTCCGAACCCTTGTGGTTATTGAAGAATTAGCCGTGAGGTATTTTAAACCTACCTTTGGTGGACGCAAAGGGTTAATTTTTTAAATGGAACTTTGGGAAATCATCTAGTTATTTATACTTATGATGTTTCCACTATGAAAATCTTCACTTCTACATGCCATCTTCTAACACTGAGTGCCATCTATCCTGACCAAATTTGTGTATGATTTTTCCATATTAACAATTTCCCCTTGATATATGATATTAGGTGTAAGAATTTAGCTGAAATACATCATGTTTTGTTGTGCTTAAGGATGATTCCTTCTCACTTCCTCAGAGAGAGTGTATTATGGTGGAAAGGATTAGAAAATCCATTACTGATTACCAAAGAAAACCATGCTCAAAATACATTTTTATAAAAAAAAAGGTGTTTATACGAGGTCAGAATGTCCCATGACCATGATCATTAATGTGACTGAGATATTAAAAATACATCAGGTAATCCTGTCAGATCATCTTTGTAGTGGTTGATTTTATATCAACTGAAGAAGATAATTTCTTTTTCCATCAGAGGCATGTCTAACAAGTAAACTAGTCTAGGTGCCCCCATTCATCAAACACAAAGCACTATTGAAGGAGGTGCAATGTAAATACATGGGTCTTCAACAAAATTAGACAAACACAATGGTCATGAAGTATGATACACCACTAATGTGAAAATTTATGTTGGTGTTGAACATTTAGAGGGATCAATGAAATCAATGGGCAATGATGTATCCGAGTGTTTCACTTGAGATTAGCTCAAAATGGATGGAAAAATCAAGGTTCTTATTCGATTATGGAAAGTGAATGTCCAAGGCGAGAGAAAATAAGCATCGACTGTCTAGAAAATGGTTCTAGTAAATCCATGTGAAGTCGATGCATGTATTGCAATAAAATAGGACAAAATGCATCATAAATGAGGTCAATAGTTTAAAATTAATACTAGGAACCTCCCAAGGTTGGAGCTATAATAAAAATGGAGACATTCAAAACAAAACTCTGAAATATAATCCCTTAAACTTGAGAGGACGTCTAGGGGAGTTTTGTGATTATTTTAACCATCATGGTAATTGGTGGAAAATAATGACTTCGTGGGAATGATCTAGGTATGATGGAATAATGTGAATGTTTTAGAATGTGAGCTCCAACCAAGGGTGATTAGGGAATTCAGCAAGGTAATTTTCATAAAAATATGAGTGAGGGTTGTTTTCCAAAATAATATGTCTACACTTTACAAAATAATTTCAAAATGGTTTGGGATGTACAAACACAGACACAAGTGCACCAATGATACATTATTGTGCGTGATGGTGCTGGTGGGTAAATAAAAAGGGTGGGGGTCCCATTGGATGGTATCAACGCGAGGTGTGTGAAATGGATGTGTTAATGCATAAGGTCTAATGAAACACAGGGGGATGGTTTTCCAAATGTATAATGTTGTTGTGCATTCATGATAACCTGAAAAGAAAGATGGCCTAGGAGGGGTCGTTAGAAATAAGATGAAGAAATAAAATGCATCTTAGTTTCAAACTTGTGCAAATGAATGGCTCACTAACTAGAAAAAATGGTCATGAATACAAATAATATGAAGGGAACTAATTAATGGGGTAAGCTATGGAGGTGAGCACACTATTTACCAATGAAAACATTTGGAGGGTGGTAGTAAACATGGTTGAGATCGTGGACCCTATGGTGAACTCAGGAAAAATGATGTCAGGATATGGAATGTTCCAGAGTAAACTTGTCATGCCAGTGGGGAATGATATCTTAACTGTCAATTTTTGTGTAGGGGTCCTGATTTCGATTTATATATGAAAATATCCCGCAACTTTGAAAAATAATCCCCAAGTAAAAGAATCCTCATAAAGTATATATGGTAAATTGTAAAGTAATTGATCAAAATGATAGTAAGGAACACTTGATGAGAACTATGAGCGTGAAGTGGGCCCAAAAGAAAAAAACCGAAAAGCTGAATGGAGAGCACCATGATTAAGAGTTATATTCCCTGGTCCCAATTATGCTACTAACAGTTCAAAAAATGGATCTCCTAGTCTCCCAGACAAGTCTCTGGAAAATGAAAAAAATGGCATATATTAGTGTAGTGGGGCCCACAGTTCCACCTAATTTATACCTTTGTGATGTGGAAACTATGGTGGAACTGGTGTTGTATGTGATATTTGGGTCAATTGGAGTACCCTACGAGTGAGTAAGATGATATAGGTAAGTGGTATTGAGCCCCCTTCATGAATTCAATAACCTAAGCTAGATAGGTCATATAGAAGAGGATTGTACGAACATTTTTAGGTCAAAGCCGAAAAACCTCATGGGTGACTGCTTAACAATCATGACTATGATTGCAAGAAAGGGTTACATAGTCAAAGTGGTATCGTGTTTGTATTGAGAATAGGCTTGAGGATTATCGGTGGGACCCTCAAAGGTAAAGTAGTGACAATTGATATCTTGGTCATGGTTTTAGGGTGAATAGGCGTCATATCCCCCTCACTTGTGTAGAAGACAATCACAAAGATGATTGTGGTTGTTCCTTGCACAAGCGTGAGTGTATGTTATGATTGATAGTTAAAAAATCATTCACCCCTGGGGATTGTGTAAGAATTATTCACGAGGTTATGCCCAATAGGTTTTATTTATTTATTTTCTAACCAGAGTAAACCCTACCTAGCAGAATGGTTGAGTTCCATGAGTGAGACTGGTAGATGCTACACATAGAAGTGCATGTTGATGCATATACTCGAAAAACTTTGGGTGGGTGGGGGTTGTTTAAGATGTTTCATAAACACTTTATCCAATCAGACAAGGATCTCTTTTGGTTTTTTATCTGTTGGTGGTGTTGCAATCAAGAGGTCTTTGTCATTCGGGGCACAAAATTTCTGATATCAGTGGAGACAATATATTTATTTTGTGTTCAGACTAGTGTCCTACAGATAGGTGCTACCTGTAAATCCTCCCAGGAGTGCAATTTGGTTAACCAATTAGGCCAACCAGTATTGTGGCTGAAGGTTGGTTAATGTTAGAGGCATTAGGATTGACTCTATTTTGGACTTGAATATTCAGGAATCAACGAATATTACTGTCTGTATTTCTGGTACATTTGTCCCCCTTAGGATGATAGGGATTTTTATTAGAATACCTTAGTAGGTACACTCATGTACTTTCTTTGGACATGCATAGGTTGTGCACTGAGATGATCGACTAGTTGAACTGGGTGGCATAGAGACTCATTCACGAGTTTATTTATGGTATGATAGTTTGTAGTTTCTTATATGAGCAGGTGATTCTGATTCAACTTATTATTCATGTGGATTCAACGCCACCCCACGAGCCACAGATTAGGTGATGGAACAACTAATGTCACAAGTAGGAAGAGGGTTGATTGGTCAGTATTAGGGAGGATTAGTGTATGTAAAACTCACAAATAATCTTAGATTTTCCATATGTTGGGATGAATTTCAAGGATGTCCCATATATGGATTTTCCCTGAAGAGATGCATAAGATCCAATAGTTATTTTTTTTATACATGTTATTGTATATGCCTTCATTTATTTTTATTCTCATGATATGTATTTCTTGTGTACTGGTGATTGGCATGTTTCTTGTAGATGTGGGACATATTGGGCATGAACATGGGAGTTTGAGAGATAGGAGTGAGGTTGTAGGGCTAGCACATGTAGGGTAAAGGCTCAACCTTCGGATAGGGGCATAAAGAAGCATCCAACTCAAATATGGTGACTGAAAATAGGTGGTCTACCCTGAGCTAAGGGGGATGAGATGGTTTTTCTTCGAAAGGAGAACAATTGGCTCTAAGCTCAATTGATGGCTACAGAGGAGAGGGAAAGGACTAATTTTGAGAGTGAGATTGATGACTAGGCATGGATAACATGAATTTTGATGGTTTTCACGTATGCAAGATGGGACTTACTAGGTAAGGAAGTGATTTGGTTGGTGATCCTAGAAGATAGAGTGTGGTGGATGATCTTGTAAAGGGTGGTAGATGTTACAACACATCCATCATTTTCCCTAGGGTAAGGGGAGGTAGGTGGGCCTCCAACAGGTGATTAACATGGATATGATCCTAGTCAATGGCCTTATATTTTGTTATTGTACTAGGCGAAGCACCTATTATGAGGATTCTTCAGTCTTTTTGTTTGTTGATGTATATTTTTATGGTTATATCCTTGTGATGTACACACACTGTTTTTAGATATACATATATATGAAGATGTTTTTTATGGCTATTATGGTGTGCCTTATGTGTCTCTTTTGTGTCATGTTTACCTGATGATATTTTTTTTTCTATGATGGCATGTAATTTTATGCTTTGTGTATCTCGACGATGATTTGTATGTAACACTTGCCAGTCTAGGATTTGGTTAGCAATGTGGTTGATGACATATTTTTTATGCCTATGGATATGTTGTTATGAAAAAATCTCCAAAAATAGAAGAAAATCACATGATCAAAACCATGTACTAACAATTGGGCATGCAGTTAATTCTAGAAGAGGCAAGGGTAAAAAATTTGACTCATATGATTTAATTATCTGATGACAAATTGGGAGCCAAGGAACACACACAAATGAAAATTACCTAAATCAGAGGAATCAACCAAGAGTCCAATAACAACATCGTATTATGTTGGATTATTAGTGGATGACCTAATGCAAACATCGTTCTGATGGACAATGGTATGATCAAGAGATTAAATGGTCCAAGCTATTGTAGTGAGATTTTATGACCATTGAGAAGCACCATTAGCGAACCTGTGGTAGTAAGTTGGTGGTTGATCCATTTGTGACGCACAGGATGAGTATAGTTTAGGATAAGTTAGTGACAAGGAAATCATAAAAAATTAAATCATGATACATATCAACATCATAAGGTGAAATATTGTGTGTGGTCAAGGGTGAAATTTCTCGAGGTAGATCGTGTTGACAAGGTCACCAAGGCATGTTATGTTAGGCTCTACTAGCATTTATGCACCTTTAAGAAGGTAGTGTTTAATGATGTAAGGTCCCTTCCATAATTTTTTGAGCTTTACTAGTCCTAAATATTCATTGGAAACATCATAGCAGATGACTAAATCCCCATCGTTAGAGGAACGGGGGGGTGATGTTGCGATAAAAAGAAGCTTTGGTTTTTTTTATTAGCTTCATTTTTCTAGTGATATTTCCCCTAGTTTTCATTGACGTGTTCTAGTTGTATGATTCATTTCTCGTGGGGATTGGTATCAAGGAGAAGTTATACTATGGTGTATAGGATGGGGATCTTACATTCTATAGGAAGTATGACTTCAACCGTGTGTACTAGATGGAAGGGTGTATAACATGTGGATATTTAGATTGATGTGAGGTATGCTCATTGACTAGATAAAAGCATGTGATTCCAATTGGTTTAAGGTTTTTTCTCCATATACTACAACATGGTTTTGAGGACCTTGTTAATAGCTTTTACCTTCCCATTTTACTGCGGAGTAGTATGGGGAAGAAAACTCGTGTGTGAAACCCAAGAGATGAGATATTTCTTAGAAGACCTCATTTTCAATATGTTTTTTCTTGCTCAGACACAAGCTCCTTTGGAAGGTACAATCGCATGATGATGTGAGTGGATAAAAAACGAGTGGTATCCGAGGTATTATTGAATGTGGGAATTTATTTGGTCCAATTAGTGAATTAATTTAGTACTAGGGTGAATGCATGAACATGGGTTACACTTTCGCGCCAAATGTGGTGATGAAATTTCAAATTTTCCCTATTTTATCGAATTACAACCCTCAAAATTCATATAAGAATTGTTAATTTTGATTCAGAGTAAAAAAGAAATATGTGGAGAGTTACGTTTTTGTCGTAATGATATTTTTTCCAAAAAAAATTAGTGTCGCATAATCTCTCAATTTTCCATTGAATGCAATACATGTCCTTGCAGTTTTTCGCACATCCTAAGAGATATGTGTGTGTTCATGTAGCATAACTTAGTCTAAAATGTGTAATTTTTAATATATATATATATATATATATATACGAGAATGATATGAATAGAGAGAACTAAGTTTTTCATATTAAAAAATTATTTTTTTATGCAAAATTATATTTTTCTTATTTTTCAAAGCTGGTGAAGTAATATCTCAATTGCATTTTAGAGACACATGTGTTCGCATAATATTTTTTTCAACTCTTTAAATAAATTGAAAAGCCAAGAGTACCCTTTTGAATAAGACTCTTGAACAAAGATAGTGGTATTTTTTGAAAAAATTTCATTATGTATATTTTATGTTATTGCCTTTTTATTTAGTGCCTTTGAAACTATCCAAAACAATTTCAAGTATTATGCTTAAAAGAAATCATATGAATTCAAACGTTTCATATTCATATGCCATCGGATAGAGGATTCTTTCACGAATCCAGCATGGTCAACTCTGCCACTTAAGGAAGAATGCTTCCCTAAGTGCGCTAGGGTACAAAATTGGGTTGTAGATAAATCTACAGAATGGGTGTTGAAACTATGATTTTTAGGACCCCAAGAGCTCAATCGAGTGCCTCAAATGCTCGATCAAGTGCTTAAATGAAAAATTCAAATTTATCAATCAAGCATTAAAGAAACCCTCAATCAAGCCATATAGGTGGTTAACCAACACGTTAATCGAGCCTATTGCTTTGTCAAGCTATTAAAAGGCTAACCAACCTGTTGCCTAACAACATTAATGTGAAACAAAGCCCATTTTATGAAAAATATTATGGCTCAAGGGCTCGATTGATACCTTTTTGTCAACTGAAAATAAAGAAATTTGTCTAAATTGAAATGTAGAAAAAAAAAGAAAATGTTCATTCATATATAAATACCATAGCATGAAAATTACATAAGGATTCAAAACAAACATGGGAAATTGGATATTTGAATCTAGAAAAGGAAATAAAATATCATCCATCGAGGAAATGTGAGACAAATATAGAGAGAGGATGAGAAAAAGAAGTAGACAGTGAGAGAAGAAGAAGATCATGCAGTTCAAGAAATTCATGCAAATACAGGTAATTCAAATTATCTCACTTCTCATAGTACTTGCTCCATATTGTAAGAATTAGGAAATATGACTGAAAACCGAAAACAAATGGAGAATCAAACAATAAAACTAAGATAAAATAAGCATTGGAAGTAATACCATGTAGTTAAAAAATGAGATGTAACATCAACTAAAGAAAACTACTTGAAACCATGTAAATTATTGAAAACCACTTAAAACCATGAAAATCATTTAAAATGACTTGAATCCATGGTTTATTGGAATTTTCTGAAACCACTTGAATTCATGCAAATTATGTACCACCTTCGAAATTGTAATGGCTTAGTATAACCCAAAAAAACCAAGGATGTGATTTAACCAAATAAAACAATTGAAACATAATTTCCATATATTATTTACATAAATTACAATTCATGGAAATTTATTTACCAGAGGGATTAGAAAAAATGGTTGTCACATAATTACTCCAAACCATATAAACACTAGTTTGATTAATTTTTGATATCCTTGTAGGAATTAAAAGAGATAAAATGTGTCAAGATCTAGAAGCAAGAATATCCCTACTTCCAATGTGCATGAACTCAGAAGACATTCTTTGTTAAAGATATATAACAACATTAAATTTATGTAGCATTCATCATCATCTATATCATATAATGGTTCCTTAAATTCTAAATGATGATACCTACCTTTGAAAACCTCACAAGTTTCTTCTTTCAATTCTCACATGAAGGTTATGAGAATTTTTAAAGACATACAAAGTGTAGTGTAGATTTGTGCTTGTAAAAAAATGAGTATATTATTGCATATAGCTATAATGCTCCATGGAAGACTCATGTGATTAATCAATATTAAATTCATAAACAATAATTGCAAAATAAATAAATTAGCATGCTTTTATTGATGATATGCTAGAAATGTTTACAATGTTATTCTTCTTAGACTATGGCAATCTAATGTCGATTAAATTTATATAGTTGTTTCTAAACATGTAATCTTGAACTATATTGCAAAATATGGTTCAAATGTTAAAAGAGAGGAGTTCCTTATTTTAAATTTTGTCAATATTTGATGAAAATAATTGAAAACATAAAATACATTGGATATCCATCCTTGCACGTGCATAAAAAAGGGTTCCTTGTAGGAGCATATAGTTTTTTAAATCATCTTACCCCTCCTTGTGCCCTACTTGATTTTTGTGCTAAAATTTCCATGCATATTTTATTAACCGTTTATAGAAATATATTTAACCACACATTATAGTTATATAATAGATATTTCAAATGATAATTTTTAAACACTTAAGCTATAATATATCATTAAAATTTATATATAATTAATTAACATTTTTTTAGGAACATAACTTCATGATTTAACATAAAATTAACCATTTATAGAAATATATTTAACCATGCAATATAACTATATGATACATATTTCAAATGAAAATATTTAAATGCCTAAATTATAATATATCATTAAAATTTATATATAATTAATTAATTTTTTTTTTCCAACATATTCATGATTTAACATAAAAGATAATTTTTTATCATTAAAATTTATATATAAATGAATTAATTTTTCATGTTTAACATATGATCATATTTAAAATGTGAAATATAAATTTTTAAGTGTGCAAATATTTTACGAATTGCATACCTTCAACTAGTTTGAAAATTTCTTATCCTTTACATGGGGGTTCCCCTATTGGGTGTTCTCAATTGTGGCATAGCTTGAAGTTAAATCATGATTTATGAATAAACAAAAAAGAATAGCTATTCAACTAAATCAAGTTAAGTAATTCAATTTAGATGGTAATGGAAATATAATGTTTCCCAAAGGACTAATTTTTCATCTCCCTGTATCATTTTCACACATAGCATGATTTGAAAAATTAATTGGTCCATTATCCGCACATCAAATTTCCTTTCTTGCAAGGAACAAAATTCACATAGTGTAATTAGGGGAATTGTATTAAAAGATATCATGAACTACATATCCACATTCTTGCAATTAAAATACTTTGTATTTGAATTAGATTCACCTTGCACACACCATCATTACTAACCAATTTGCTTTATTAACCATTACAAGTAGAATAATTTATTATGTTTTACTTTGAAATTTTGTTCACATACATATGCTCACATAGTATAATTAGGAAAGAAGTAAGTGGTCCATCATCCACACATCATTTCTTTTCTTACAAGGAACAAACAACACATATTTAAATTAAGGGAATTGTAAAGGATCACCACATATCCACATCAATTCACACTTTTTATGCTCAAAATATCACTTGCACACACACTCACCTCACACACTAAGCTCACTTAAACTTTTTATAAAGGGTATCCTCTTTCTGGAATATTTATACCTAATTTATTTGAGCTTTTATTGTGTTGCACACTCTAAGTGAAGCAAAGTGTTTCTAAAAAAAATCTAACCTGAACACACTACCATGGGGGCCACAAGATAATTTATAGTTCGAGCTAGGACCATGGAGATAGGAAGCACATAATTTATCATGGTTTTTTCTCATATTGAAACATAGAAAGTTATCTTTTAGGGAGCTTAAAATCCTGCATAATCTAGTGACAAATCTGATACATGGAAAGAAACTCGTGAAGGGGGTAAGGCTTAGGTGGAAGATTATCACTAACCTTCTTGTTGTCTCCTGACATGTGGTAGGGATTCTAGGTCAAAAACCCACAAACAAAAGTTGGGATTCATCCATTCCCACTGGATGCAGGTAACTTAGTAGCCAAATATTAGAGCATATTTCACTATAGGTTGAGGTTCGTGAGAACTTAGGACTAAAGTGATCTTGGTCAGGCCACTGGAAGCGTCGCCAAGTTGTTCGAGATATAGCCCTATTATGTTTGGCCACTATAACCATCTCCATTCCTTGGTTGGTTTTTTGGCTACTCAAAGCGTCACCAACAAAATTTATGATGTGGCCCTAATACCCTATTATAAAATATTCACAAGGCCCTATAACTACTTGAGAAAAAGGACGTTAGGTATTTTTAGGAATTTTTCTCATACGCTAAACCTTAGATAAATGTTTTTTGTTGATTGATTCAAACATTATAATTAAAGGGGAAAATAACCATTTTTTTTCACTTTGTCTTATGTATGTTATTCATTTGGTTTTCCTAAAGAAAAAATATGTGTTTCGATGTACTTAAAAATGCAAAAATCACAGGTGTTGTTGATTTCTTTTCTGTCTTGCCAACTTATTTATTTCTCTCAATAGAATGGTTTTCATGAGATACATGTTTCATAGGGATTATATCATATTCAAGTTCCTCCTACATACAATTCACATAATCATGAAAATTGTTTTACCTTTCATACACATTGAATGCTTTTACCTTTCATCATATTATGAATCAACCATTTTGTTGACATAGGGATAGATACTTTTACTAACCCACTCTCTTATTCGACACATCTTTCTCTGAGCTCAAAACCCTTTTCTTTTCATGTTTCAACTTAGAAACCTTGGTCCATGTCAACTTATGCTACCTTGTTGTCTACTATCAAATAATATCAAGACCATCCACCTATCGTGATTTCTTAAATAAACATATGTATCTAGATATACAATTCACTTGTATTATGATGATGATTCACTTGAATTGCAATTATATTTTGTATTCCACTATGCAGGGATGGAAATTGAGAATCCACATGGAGGAGAAGATGTGTCCCATAAAGTTGATCAACCATATGATTATCAACATGTGCCCTATAGACCTAATCAGCCACAATAGGAACATGTTCCCTATCAAGTTGATCAATTCTCACTAGGGGAAGAATATGTGCTACATCAAGCTAAATAACCATTGGAGGAAGAATATTTTCCCTATAAATTTTTTCAACCAACAAAAGAACAAAATGTTTCCTCTCACGTTGACAAGATAATTGGGAGGTCTAGTGGTTTGGAAATGGGTGGAACATTTGAAGAAAATTTGGATGTAAGGACAACAGAGTATCTTGGGGAGCCTATTCCTACTTGCATTGTTAATAACATCAACATTAATTGGTCAATAACATTATTTGAAATTATTTTCAGAATCATTCAGTTGTGGCACAAGCTCAAATACTACATGAGTTGATCAAACATAAGAAATTAAAACATGCCTTAAATTTTTTTGATGTCCAATATTCTAAAAGAAAGAAGACACATATGAATGTTACTGAAAATATAACAAAGGCATTCACTGTGTTTGGAAAATCAATAAAACCCAATGTTCGAGTTGCACATAGGAAAATTACAACTGCTATTGTTGCATCAAGTACATCACGACAGCAAAAGTTGGAAACAATGTCAAAATTGCTCCATTTCTCGAAAAAAGCATTGCACAAGCATACCAAATTTAGGGTTAGAGTAAATGAAATGAGGAATTTTCATGTTGGTCTCTTATCACTAGGAAACCCTACCAAGATAGGCTTACAACAGGAATAATATAAATTGTGGTAGCATTTTGGGAGATCCATTCTTGTGTTATTACAGATATAAATCATGTTATATGACATCGCATAGCTAAAGGTGATTATGTGGAACATGCTAAGTGCTATCACTATGTAATTTCTCAAGGCTAAAGCAAGAAATCACCGAGGTAACCACAAACCTACTTTGGAGTTTAGGATCTAGCCCTCGTAAAATCAGAGAGGGCTCTCTCTGTATGATTTAGCTTTATTTGAAATAGATATTAAGCTAGTTAATAAGTACAGAGTTGGTTTTTGAATTGGTTCGGTTGGAAATGCAGAGGAAGGCCACTAGGCAGTGGAGTCAAAGAGGCTTGGGTGATAAATTTGCAGAAGTATCAAGCTTAAGTGAAATGGGGCAAGGTAGACTTTACTACTGGATCCTTTAGGTTTGGATGAAATGTATTAAAATAAGAAGGGAGACTCAATCAAAACTAGGGAGCATTTAAGAATTCCCTAATATGGATATAAGAATAGAGGTCCAATCGAAACTAGGGAGAAATGAATAATTCCCTAATCTGGATATCAGAAGAAAACATGTAAATTACTAATAGTTGAAGGTAGAGGGTATGATTTCAATAAATTCTATAGTAATACTCCTATTAGACAATTCAGAATTAAGAAAACAATAAGATGGAAACAAAGGAAAGCACATATACAGTGAGGAAAACTTCACCAATGGATATGGCACATGAATCCTGAGACATCTGCTCTTTTATTAATGCAAATAGTCATTTAAGCTTAGTGAACTGTATCACACTGAATGGTGAGGTTCCTAGTTATAAATCCCAACCAACACCCATAATACTTCAAATGATGAAGTATATATAGAGAAATATTAAAAATTGATTACAATTTACAGTGTCCCAATAGATAGTGTATTATTAGCTAAAATTTGAAAAATAAACTCTAACAGAGACTAGATAATAGGCCTGACAGAGTGAACTGATATCCTGGCACTATTTTGCAGGAAACAATTTCTGAGTAGGCCTATTGGTAAGGCTTTGCTGTCAAAAATGCTTTGTTGTCTCCTTTGTACTTTGTTTATGACTATTTATAGGATTTTCATCATTTTTATTATTGCCATAATATATTTTGGAAAAAATATGGATAAATTTCCAAACCATGTGTTGTTTTTTTTAAAACCATGGGATGTTTTCTCTTCTCATATTTTTATAAAACGAAGTGTAGTTTTGTAAATCCATGGTTAGTAAAATATTTCATTTTGGATTTTTATCCATGTAAATAAAAAATATCTTTCTTCACTGTGAAAACTCGTTTACCCATTTTTCCTAATATATGTAAAACTCATTTACATGAAGCTCGGTACATGAACCTATGTGTGAAAACTCTTCATCGAATTTTCCCTTGAAATTTTCTTGCATAGGTGAATTTTGTTTCACTTGTGACTGTAAAATCAATCAATTCACCCACTTTGCCTTCCATTTATTATGAATCTCATTTTACTTCATCTTTTTCCATCCATATAATTTTTATTTCATAGTATTAAGTAATTTCATTCCCGCCACATTTATAAGATTCAAAACTAAAAACAGTTAATGGTTTTTGTACAGCAAGTAGTATGTGGTATTTGGAGGGGGATAAGAGAGCACATGAAAGTGACAACTTGTAAAACCTAGTAATAATAAACATCCCATTTCGCACCCTCCCCCCCACTCTTGGTTAAATGTTGAATGAGCTAGGGGGTGTGAAACATAATATTAACTGTTCATTTATTTATACAAATCTTGAGGAAAATAAAATGAAGGGGGTTTAATTCTTAGTGCGGGTCATAGGTTGAATTTGCAGGGGGAAGAGGTAGTATAGGCTTGCGGGGAGAAATTCATATAAAGTACAAAATTTATATTAATTGGGTTTTTGAAAATATAAATAAACTCATGGAATTTTGGGGATAAATTAATATAAAGTCCAAAAATTTATATTAATAGGGTTTTGTGAAGTAAGGGGTAAAAAAAGGATTTAATTAGTATAAACTTTTGGATATTTTATACTTATAGAATATTTCTCTGCTTTCCTTATCTGTTAAATATTTGGAGTTATTAATTTGAGATAAGCATAATGATTCTTTTAGCCAGGTTTGTACCTACCCATTGATTTTCATTATTTGCAGAAATGCAAAGTATGCACAATATTACCTAGTAAAATCATAGCCAATTCAAAATTATGATTCCCTATAATTATAGGACCCTAACAACAGCTTCATTTTGGGATGGAATCTCCTTGTGAGATGTCAAGAACATCATCGACTAGTCGCCTGACCCATTGGGTCGATCCCAAGCCTACACATGCTTTGTTATATAATCTCTGTGACTGAAAATATCATATTGAAATCACAACCTTTTCTGCAAACTAAAATCTGACACATGCTGAACTGAAATCTGATTTGAAACTAAAAAAAAGGTACTGCAACCCTCAAACCAAACTAATAGATCATCAAGACCTTAGGGCCTTCTCCTAGGCTTAAAATTTTACTGAATTCTATCAACACTTGCTGAAAACTAAAACTGAGACTGAAATAAACTTACTGCTGAAAAAAAAATCCAATCAAATTGAAATTCTACCTACTTACTCTAATCAGTTTTACAAGTGGTGATTAGGTAAAATTAAATAGCCAATGCAACCATTCAAGCTTTATATATGTTGATGTATTTTTTTGCATTCGCTTTTTTGTGATCAAAACTGAATTTCTACAACCCAATAGAAACTTGTCAGAAAATATAAATTTGATAAGGAAATATTTAATTTCCTTTGTTGACTCCACAAACTATACAAAAGGATCTTCCAAGGAATATGCACTAATGTTCAACTGATCCAAGAAACTGTACATCTGTTCTCGATGGCTCCATGCCATGAAACTAAACTGTTATTTTTGCCTTTATTTCCCTGCAAAATTAACTTATGATTGTCCTTAGATAATCAAAGATTTTCAGATAAGCTTTGAGATGATATTTCTACCGATGTAAATGTCTGTCTGACGAGACTTTTATCATCTTGACTCTGAAGCACGTAGTTATTTAATGGAGAAATATTTTGATTGCATTCATCATCTAACACATCAACTATTGGATCATGAAAAACTTGGAAGGATTGCTGCAACCTATTACATATGGTTTTCAATGGGACTTGATAGATTTCTATAGATTATCATCCTTTGCTTTAGAGATATTATAAAAAAATTTCTTTAAAAACTAAAATGCTTCAAAACATAGTGGTATAGAAATTTCCTGTGTCATTTGTTCAGGTATTTCAATGGAATTTGATAACTGTAATTGTGAAACTGAAGAATCTTGATCAAGAGTTTCATTGTCTTCTTTGTTTTCAATAAAAATACCTAAATATTGCTGATTTTTTATTGCATTAAAGTTGTCTCTGGTAAACTGAAATGAAGAAAAAAAAAGAGGCAAAGGTCCTTCACTTATTTCCAAATTTTCTGCACTTTCCTCTTCACTCTCATAGCTAATATGTATTGGCTGATCACTGTATTTGAGTTGCTGAAACTGAATTTCCTCAAGCCAAAAACTAGCTACTGATTCCTCTGTAAAGTTAGCTTGAATTTGGAGAAAATAATTATCATCATACTGATCATACTTAGGAAAATCATTAAAAGAAGGAATTTCATCAAACATACACATTAGATCAGCAGATTGCTCCTCCACATATTGATCTGTAAATCCGTCTTCTGATCTATGGTAGTTGGGATTAGCAGGAAAGTGTTTATGCCCAGCAACCTCTTATTTTCTTGCAATAACTGGGTCATGGTGATCTTAAATGAAAAATCCATCTTTCATGGTGATTTTTTGTATCATTTCCTCTATTTTACTTACCAAAATGTCTAGTTTTACCTCTGAATATGTCAGGTGCTCTACAATGTTGTTCTTCTTTCCTTCTTCTTTCAAATTTTCCCTTCTAATTAGAAGATTAACTTCTACATATACTGCAATGTTCTGCACGTGTTTAGGTGTTATGGAGTTTCTTTCTTTTAGCTGAAAATCTATTTCCAAATCAAAGGCCTTTGGATAATGAAAGAGAGCTGAGTCAGGAGGAGGTCTTATATTTTTTGGTATTGAATAATAAAATTGATTAAATCTGGCAGAAAATCATTTTATTGTCTTTTTTGGCTATCTTTTCAACTGATCATATTCTTCTATGATCATAAAAAGGTTGAATTTGATTATCCATCTATGAAGGAAAATTTTGACAAACTATTGGAAAATTTAGATGCTTACAATAGGCAGGTTCTTGAACCAAGTATTTACTTTACTTTGCAAAGAAAGAGAAAAAATCCTGATACTAACATCATCTTCATCAATCTAAAATAGGTCCAGATAATTCTCAAAACCTTGAATATGTTTTTCGGTAGTGATGTTCCCATTTTATCCATCAAACTTGGGGATATATTCGTAATAGCTATCATGGAAATCATGGAGTATAGGAGGTAAGATGAGTGGCTTATATATATCCAGAACTTTACAAGGTATAGGAATATGTACAGGAATTGTAAGATTAGTCTTTATTACTTGAGGCTTATTAATCGGAAGATGATCATCATAAGTTTCAGAAGAAAGCTACTCAAAGGGATAAGGAGAATCTACATTTACAATCTTCAAAGGAAACTGATTAAATACTACTCTAAGATCTTTTCTAAAATAAAATATACATTGAAAAACCTTCTTGATGAGAAAGAACATAATGTCTTGGATTATAATCCAAGTTAAAAACCTGATCTTCCCATGCTGTTCTTTCAGGTTCATTCCTCCAGTGGAGTCTTGGATTTGATTTTGAAATTGATTTGGAGTTGCCAGGTGGATGATTTTAGCCTTTGTGTTTCTAATCATTGTCCACCATCATAGATCAGATCTGATCATTGTATAATTTTTCTGAAGAAGATTTTTTTTTCCCAGTGGAGTCGCCACTATGTTATCAATGTCTAATTTCTCAAGGCTAAAGAAAGAAATCACCGAGGTAACCACAAACCTACTTTGGATTTTAGGATCTAGCCCTCCTATAGTCAGAGAGGGTTCTCTCTGTATGATTTAGCTTTATCTGAAATAGATATTAGGCTAGTTAATAAGTACAGAGTTGGTTTTTGAATTGGTTTGGTTGGAAATGCAGAGGAAGGCCATTGGTCAATGCATTCAAAGAGGCTTGGGTGATGAATTTGTAGAAGTATCAAGTTTGAGTGAAACAAGGCAAGGTAGACATTACTACTGGATCCTTTAGATTTGGATGAAATGTAATAAAATAATAAGGGAGACTTAATCACAATTAGGAAGCATTTAATAATTCCCTAATCTAGAGATAAGAATAGAGGTTCAATCGAAACTAGGGAGCAATGAAGAATTCCCTAATCTGAGTATCAGAAGAAAACATGTAAATTACTAACAGTTGAAGGAAAAGTGTATGATCTCAACAAATTCTGCAATTATACTCATGTTAGACAATTCATAATTAAGAAAACAATAAGATGGAAACAAAGGAAAGCACATATACAATGAGGAAAACTTGACCAATGGATATGGAACATGAATCCTGAGACAACTGCTCTTTTATTAATGCAAATAGTCACTTAAACTTAGTGAATTACATCACACTGAAAGGTGAGGTTCCTGATTCCAAATCCGAACCAACACCCATAATACTTCGAATGATGAAGTATATATAGAGAAATATTACAAACTGATTACAATTTACATTGTCTCAATAGATAGTGTATTATTAGATAAAATTTGAAAAATAAAATCTAACAAAAACCAGATAATAGGCTTGACAGAGTGGACTGATATCTTGGCACTGTTTTGGAGAAAAAAAATTCTGAGTAGGCCTGTTGGTAAGGCTTTGCTCTCAGAAATGTTTTTTTGTCTCCTTATTTCATTGTATTCTGTTTATGAATGTTTATTGACTTTTCATCATTTTATTATTGTGATAATATATTTTGGAAAAAATATAAATATCCTTTTCCAAAATATTCTATTAAATTCAGGAATGAAATTTATAATCGAAAATTTCAACATAAAAACCATCTTGTATTTTAAATCTGTGTGTAGTTTTCCCTCTCACCTTTTCTGTGTGTATTTTTCCCTTGCACCTTTTCTCTGTAATACCACATGTTAATTCCTTTTATCTCTGTAAAAACTTGTGGATAAATTTCCAAACCATGTGATGTTTTTTTAGAAACCATGGGTTGTTTTCTCTTCTCAACTTTTTACAAAACCAGGTGTAGTTTTGTAAATCCATGGTTAGTAAAATATTTCATTTTGAATTTTTATCCCTGTAAATTAGAAATATATTTCTTCTCCGTGAAAACTAGTTCTCCGTGAAAAATAGTTTACCTATTTTTCTTGGTATATGTACAACTCGCTTACATGAAGCTATGTACATGAACCTATGTCTGCAAACTCTTCATTGAATTTTCTCTTGAAATTTTCTTGCATCGGTGAATTCCATTTCACCTATAGCTGTAAAATCAATTCACCCACTTAGCTGTCCATTTGTTATGAATCTCGTTTTACTTCATCTCTTTCCATCGATATAATTTTTATTTAATAGTATTAATAAATTTCATTCCAGCCACGTTTGTAAGATTCAAAACCAAAAGAGTTAATGGTTTTCGCATGGGGGGAAGTAGTATGTGGTATTTGGAGGGGGTATGAGAGCACGTGAAAATGACAGCTGCTAAAACTCGGTAATAGTAAACTTCCCATTTCACACCCCCCTCTTGGTTAAATGTCGGATAAGCTGGGAGGTTTGAAACATAATTTTAATTGTTCATTTATTTCTACGAGTCTCGAGGAAAATAAAATAAAGGGGGTTTAATTCTTAGTGCGGGGTGGGCCATAGGTTGAATTTGCAGGGGGAAGAAGTAAAGGGGTTTAATTCTCAAAGGCGGGGTGGGCCATAGGTTGAATTTGCAGGGGGAAGAAGTAGTATAGGCTTGCGGGGAGAAATTAATATAAAGTACAAAATTTATATTAATCAAGTTTTTGCAAATATAAAGAAACTCATGGAATTTTTGGGAGAAATTAATATAAAGTCCAAAACTTTATATTAATAGGGTTTTGTGAAGTAAGGGGTAAAAAAGGGATTTAATTAGTATAAAATTTTGAATAGTTTATACTTAGGATAGAATATTTCTCTGCTCTCCTTCTTTATTAAATCTTTGGAGTTATTAATTCGAGATAAGAATAATGATGATTTTAGCCAAGTTTGTACCTACCCATTTCTTTTCATTTCTAATATGGGAATCATTTGCAGAAATGAAAAGTATGCACAATATTACATGGTAAAATCATAGCCAATTAAAAATTATAATTCACTATAATTATAGGACCCTAACACTAAGCACATTGTAGAAATTATAAAAGTTGCAATGTTCGAGGAATTTTAGGAAATCATTGAACATGTGAATATGTCCATAAGGGTGTCTCAAAAATTGAAACAATGGTTTATTTTCTAATACTATCTATGGCATCTGTTTTTCCGATAGCATCTTCAATTCCAGCTCCATTGTGACACTTTCCAGGCATTTTACAAGAAGAAATGTCATGAAAAATATCTTCCTCCTACAGTGTGTGATTTTGTTTCATTAATATTGTGAAAAAGGGAGCTAGAATAGTTTTTTTACAAGAAACTGTGTATAGGTAGGAGAAGATGCACTGAATGTGGTGATTTGGAATTGTTATATGGGAACTTTCTTATTCATATCTACCATTCTAGGATGTCATATGTCACCATAACATGTAAGAATTATGAGTATGTCATGGGAAATAAACCATCTTCTTTGAATCTTGCACCTAAGAGGATCAACTATGTTGAGGATGAGATTCCTATTTCAAAATTCATCATGGTGTTTCAAAACTAGATCTATAAATATATCAAACACTCACATAGGACCAGGTGGAAAGAATCTAAATTTAATCATTCCATTAAGTATTTCATCTATTCAAAATCTTATCAATGTTGTACTTTCCTAAGAGTTACATATTTGCTGCTCAGATATAGATTTAGAGTGACTATTATCACACATACTAAGTGTCCACATTTGTACATGTTCTGTACAAAATGCACAATTGAATCTTGATGGCAATGATAGCACTTACAAGTCACCTAATGTGATTGAGGATTATAACATTATATCAGTGATGATCGTGAGAATGACACATTATTCGGGAAACATTGCTTTGACATGATTTATGAATCATTAAAAAAATGGCATATCATTCAGCATGCATTGGATATGGTGAGATGGTTGTGTCAGGTAGTTCAAGTAAGCACAAAATTTTTATTGACTGAGATGACTACACAAGAAAAAAAAATTAGCATATTTTGAGATACCTCGAAATAACACATAGAAAGGGTGACCATGATGGCTCAGGTTCTTATGTGAATCAAGAACCAAGGACGTACCAGATGAAACATGATGCAAATCGACTCAAATCATTAGTAGAGGTGGTCAACTGGTGCAGATACCATTTAGGACATGAAGGTCACGAATCTATTAGGTATGTGCATAGGTTCTTTTGGAATGTTGAGCTTGGTAATGTGAATAGATCCATTCCTTGGCATTGTAATATTGTATAAGGAATAGGAAAATTACACTCACTTCAAAGAACATACATGGGGGAAGTATTTTCCATCGAGACAAGAAAACTCACATGTTTTTTTTATTTTTTCATTGTTGTTGATGGATGTATACTTTACCACTATTAAAAACATGATTATGCCAAAGGATGGAAATATTTACCTCTTAATCCCAAAAGACCTCATCCAATTCTGAAGTGGCAAGAGATGCATGATAAAGAGGCCATCATTTCACTTAATCATGATCGAATCTTTGATCTTTTAAGGGAAGGTATGTATCCCATATATCATTAAAATTTTCATCTATAAATTGAAATATTGAACGTATCTAACTAATACACATTTTTTTATTTTGGTTGTAGGTGATGTTTTTTATGTCACTACCCCCGCAAGAAATGAAGAGAACATGGTCTACTATTTCATGTGATGCATACAGGTGAAAATTAGATTTCTAAGACCATATAAAGAAAGAAAATTCAAATACCAAATTGGTGACATGGTTGTGATAGGTCATCTTTTGAAAAGGTTAAAACAAAATTTGATCACATCATTTATATATATATATATATATATATATATATATATATATATATATATATATATATATATATATATATATATATATATATATATATATATATTATGCCTGAATATTTATCTTGTCAATAAAATCATTTAGTCATAGCAAATTGCATCAATCTCATAGAAATCAAAATAGATAACGATGAACCAAGGAGATGGAAGATGTCAAAATAATACCATGAATGTATTATGGAGACTTTCAGTCCTGTGATCCATTGGCTAGATGAGTAGATGATATGAATGGGAAGCCCTGAAGTCGAGTCTATAAAATTCAACTGTAATCTAATCTAATATAAGATATCTCATATGTATATTATTTTTTGTGATATAAAATGTGGCAATTAAATACTCTTGTAATTTTGTAAATTTTAAGAGAGAAATGTTTCTCCCCGATTTAGGATGGCTTCATGATGGTGTACATATATGTTATATAAGCTTTATTTTACTTGAAGTGCTTAAGTTTCTAAAGTACACCAAATTTCAAGGAGGTTTTATGTTTATGGATATGATCCTTATAAGAACCCCATATATCTCAAATTTGATTAAAATTTAGTATGAATAGGGATTTAGAGTTAGATTTCATTTAAAAAAAATGTCTTCATTTTTTTAAATGTCATGTATAGTAGTCATGTTGAGCAAGCAAAATTTTTTATAGATCTATATACATGTCATTCATTTGTTTCTAGAAAATCCATTTCAGTATGTAACAGCCAAGTTAATATAATATTATCTTACTTAAAATTGAAATTCAAATATCTAGGTTATGAACGACATTGAAATATTTTTATGTTATTAATTTAAATATGTCATTTGTTATATTGATATAAAACATGGAAAGAGTTACACACATGCTTCATATTGGATTATAAAAACTACAATATATATATATATATATATATATATATCATGTCATGACTATTAAGATTTTTTAGATAACCTAAAAATAAATAAAATAAAATACAACTTATTCGTAGTTTACATCTTGACATCTTTTAAAATAATTGTAATTTATCATACATTGATTATTCACTAAAAGACATTTTCTACAAGCCAATATGACAACTATAATTATTATTTTGTAAAATTTTACTTCTTTAATGTTCTTAATAGAAGGTCTTAAGATAAGGAATTGATTGAAATAATTGGATAGGCAAGTAAATTTAAGAAAGGGCATAAAAGTATAGAAACATATCATTAATTGTTTAAATTAACATGCATTGACTGCACTAAAAACACTTTCTACAAATTCAATACTAAATTGATGTACATGATATATTTTGGTTCATTTTATGTATCAAAGTGACTTGTATCATAGTAAGATTGTACTTATTTCCTTAGTCTATGAAACTAGAAGTCAAAATTGTTATTTTGTAAAATTTTACTTCTTCAATGTTCTTAATTGAAGGCCTTATGTCAAGGAATTGATTTAAACATTTGGATAGCTAACTAGATTTAGGAAAGTTCATAAAATTATATAAAATTATATAAAGAAATATCATTAATTTTTTTCCAATACATATGACTTATATCATGTTACGACTAAGTTCTTATAGATGACCTCAAAAGAAATAAAATTTAATAAAACTTATGATTTGAACATTACTAGTTGAAGACATGTTTTGAAATTGAATTTAAAATGTATTTCAATCCTATTTGTGTTTTCTAATATAACCATGAACATATATTTTAGTTCATTTTAAGTATTAACATATTATTAATAAATTAACATACATTGACTACACTAAAAGACACTGTATACAAATTCAATACTAAATTAATATACATTATATATTTTTGTTCATTTAAGTATGAAAGTGACTTGCATCATATTAAGATTGTACTTATTTCCTTAGTCTATGAAACTAGAAGTCAAAATTGTTATTTTGTAAAATTTTACTTCTTGAATGTTCTTCATTGAAGGTCTTAAGTTAAGGAATTGATTCAAATATTTGGATAGCTAACTAAATTTAGAAAATTTCATAAAACTATATATGATTATATAAAAACATATCATCAATTATTTTTTGGTATATTATTTTCTAATACATATGACTTATATCATGTTATGACTAAGCTCCTATATATGACCTCAAAAGAAATTAAATTTAATAAAACTTATTACTTGAACATTACTAGGTAAAGACATCTTTTAAAAATGAATTTAAAACGTGTTTCAATCCTATTTTTGTTTTTTAATTGAACCATGAACATATATTTTAGTTCATTTTAAGCATCAAAGTGACTTGCATCATAAACTAAGATTATACTTATTTTATTATTTTATTTCCTAAGAATTCAAAATTGTTATCTTATTAGTTATGTATGATAATAAATTGTCCATATGAAAATATATATAAATTACATTATACATGAAAATCCATAAACTGAAATAATAAGCATCGATAAATTGATATAATGTTCATCCATCCATAACAAACATATCCTTAATTGTTTAAATTAACATACATTCACTACACTAAAAGACACTTTATACAAATTCAATACTAAATTGATGTACATGATATATTTTAGTTCA
Source organism: Pinus albicaulis (assembly GCA_034641835.2). Lineage (NCBI taxonomy): Eukaryota > Viridiplantae > Streptophyta > Pinopsida > Pinales > Pinaceae > Pinus > Pinus albicaulis. Next base: position 939,484,884 of record CM076572.1, on the reverse strand, counting down.
TTTTAAGTATCAAAGTGACTAGCATCATAATCTAATATTGTACTTATTTTCTTCTTTTATTTCTTGAGAATTAAAAATTGTTATCTTGTTACTTATATATGATAATAAATTGTCCATATGAAAATATATACAAATTACATTATACATGAAAATCCATAAACTGAAATAACAAGCATCCATAAGCTGAAATAATATTCATGCATCCATAAACTATCAATGTATGAAGATATAAAAATATGTGCATCACATGTGAATGTGCCCTATGAAATAGGCCTGAAATTATACAAACAATCTATGATCCACTCTAGAAAGTATCTCTTCTATAACTCTTATATGTATTCCACTTTGTAGAGTGAGTGCCCATAATATGATACTGAAATATAACACATTCAAATTCAAATTAATTAGAACATTATCTATACAAAATAAACAATCTGGAAACAAATTCCTTTGAGCTGTACATTTAAATAGTACCCTACCTATGACCCATTTGAGTGAAAATAGAAGTCAGGTATGATGTGGGTCTGATCAATCTGGGTTCGATGCTCTCTTACATGTGGCTCATTGCCTCCATAGCCAACATCCCACTCATGTGCCTACATTAATGTGACATTGACACCCTTCTGTTTCTAGGCCTGTGTACATAATGGGAAAAAAAATTATAATTGGTTTATGAATTAATTAACATGCATACACGTAACTTAAAAAAATAAAATGTTGAAATATTTGGAATAAAAAAATTTACCTTGGCTTCTAGTACATGTGGTTGTACATAGCAACTCTCCTCTACATGAGTGTTATGAGGTGGATATGGAGGTGGAGACTGGGCCATGGAAACATGCATTATAGGAGGCTTATTTGTCTAGTTAACTACCCCCTTATATGTCCTCAGAAGCTCATTTTTGTAGTTGGGTTTTGCATGCATGTTATCCTAAAATTATTAATATAAATGCAATCTGATACGACCTTATTAATATAGATAATGTATAATTTGAGTATAAGAGTCAAGAGCTCTGTATATGTGTACCAAGTTTGTGTCACATGGGTTGTGCACCCTCCAAGTGTCACAGATGATATCATGACACATATGTGCATATGACAAAATCTGGTCATGCCCTATAATCTCGAGATTGAATCATCATGGAATGAGAATAGTGGGCTATGAGGAAATGAAGGTGGTGTAATCACCTCGACATGCAATTCAACATGTTAAATAGCCAATTTCATTTGCATGTTATCTACAATGGTATACAAGTCTCAGTGCCAAGTTGCAATGACTACACTAGCTCCGTCAGAAATACCACACTCTCATATGGTTGTGGAAAAAATCTTGGAGGTGGTGCTACATGCGCAAGGTCCCTACGAGCCCTGAAATGATCATAACTACATCCTAAGTTAGTTCCATAAAACTTAGATCCGATGTTGGTGAAATCCAGCCTCATATTTTGAAAAAAAAAATTATATATATGCTTAAATGGGGACCTAGTCATGGTGGGGAATGTCGGCCCAAGCTCCAATGAATCAATCATAAATAACAGGTCTCCATCAACATTCTTAAAATGTTTTAGTAGAATCAGACCACCATGTCTAGCACAACTATCTGGAGGGATGTAAAACAAATACCCATGAACATCAATGTTCTTGGTGGCATCTTTCACTGCCTTCCAAGTATGTGGGCCTCTAACATCCAACCTTCTAATCCTATGTATGGAATATAGGAGGTGGCTCTAGGTTGCATGATTTTGAGATCCTAGAAAATATTTGGAGTATGAGACCAAGACCAAATCTCCCCATCATACTTGGTATGACTTTAATTCCTAGCCTAGAATTTTTAGAACATCTTATTTGCTGAAATATAGTACCTTTTTACAAGAATATTTACAACATTTTCAACTCAATAATCAAAACAAATTATTTCTTCAATTAGCTAGACCATATTTCATTTCAACAACAATTTCCATATGGATTGAGTCCAAAAGGGATTTTTAGCTTATGTAATACTATATTCATTATTATCGAAGATAAGATGCTTCTTATTTAATGGTGGTGGTGTAACCCCTATCCAATTCATATGTTCACCCCAATAAACTGGTCTAGCATGAAAGGGCAGATTATCTGGGGTACTCCAACACGTAATGTTGTTTCATTTTTATCACTTTCACCATGATGTATTTGAATAGAACATTTGGGGAACACCCAACTATATGGCATGGAACCATTTTTAAAGAAGATTGTTTTTAAAGAGTTGTATCCACATTTAACAATGTCAGGATTTATTTCATAGTAATTGGAAGATGCATCATGAAATTTGTTGGCACCCAAAAATTCTACAGCAAAATATTTAATGGAACCATCTAAAGGTGGATAACCAAATGAGAAAATGATAATTATGTAGTTATTTTCTTCCAAAAATTTATTCACTAATAAAATCATATGTTTTATGTTTTCAATATATCCCATGCTCCCAATAGGACTTAGTTCTATGAAAATGGAATTGCAGTTGTTCATAGAATCACAAATAAGAACACTACTTATACTAGTTGGAGCAGAAAGATTTTGACATGTTTTCTAGTGATCCATAGTTGCTTTCTTTATAGGAATATGATGAGATTTTTGAGCACCCATTTTTCTTTTGAATTCCCTATCCATGGATGGAATCTAAAAGCCACAAACATGTACATTTGTTGGCCATTAGTCTCGGCATTCAACCACTTCCTTACTGAAACCACACTAGAAAAAAAACTTACAAGAGTAATGTGGATTCAAGCCAACCATGTGAAACTAAATCATAAAAAACATAGAAAAAATAATAAAGAATCTCAATAAAATGCATAGAAACAAATATTAAAATAATAGTAAGTTTAACTTAAACTAAAAAGTAACCATGGGAAGATAAGTATACATGTCCATATAGGTCATAACCCAATATCTCAGGTCCTTGCAAACCACTCAATGCCTCAATTTATTTGGTTCCTTCTTTCGCCAAACAATCTAGACAATACCAATCCCCTTTAGGTAAAAAAAAAATTGAAACACCAACAGATCCACCCCACAAAAGCAACACACAACACTGTTAAAATACCATCCACCCCACAAAAGCAATACACAACACTGTTAAAAGTTTCTACAAATATTGTTTTTTCATCATTAGTGGCATGGTTTTAGTGTAATTTGCACTGTATTGTTTCCTTATGCATAAAAATAGACATTATAAAACAAAGCCTAAGATAAGAAAATTATAACCATGAAAATACTTATTGACGATAACAATAATTACATAAGTCATAAGCATTATAATATCTTGTGAACGCAACATGTCCATCATGAGTCCTAAGTTATTTTTTTCTTCATCGCCAATCAATCATAGATCCAGAAGAGTATGCCCTCCAACCAACCATGATATATGAAAATTTCCCAATTTTCTTGTTTGTAACACACCTCCTTACAATCTTGAACCTAAAGGGGTGTTTAATGGGTAGCCCTGACTCCAAGGGAATGGGATATAGAAAATTATTTTCATTTGAGTTTATTCTTATATTGATTTTTTTCATTTGAGTCTAAGTTTACTGAATGGTGTAGTCCTCCCTTTTGAGTCAGCTCTATTTATGCTTGGGGTGATCCAGTTTATAACACCATTCCTTGAATATCTTTAATTTTTCCATTCTCACTCTGATGTCTAAAATCCTACTGCTAAGGGTTCAAGTTAAAATTATGTAATGAAATATTGGGCCTATAGTCATCACTTACCTAGACATACATTAATGTTTTAAGTGGTGAAACCAATTAGATACATTCAAAATACTTAGGCGCTAGAATAAAATCTGGGAAACTGCCTTCTTACTATTTTTTTTAGTTGAAATATCATGTATGTGGATTTCCTTGCATGTATAAGCCTCGTAAGGTTTAAAACCATAATTACAAGTTGGAATGTATACACAATCCATATTAAACCTTAGCAGCGTTTGTGACTAGTTGAGACTGGTATCTCTTGCACTTAGTTATTTAGGGATCAACAACTATGTTTCAATTCATTATTATTTCTTCTAGGCTATTTCATATTCGATTAGTTTATAGATCACTAGTTGAGCCTATACCTGACAGATTTCTTTTTGTTGTATATGATGGTCTAGAGAAATGGGGTAAGTTTTGTAGTTTCAATCTACTAAGCTTCCTAGGTGCTTAAGTCCATTGCGTGCATTTTTGGGAGGTGGCATTGATAGTGAAGAACTAGATGGAAAGTGTGGAAATTTTTATGCAAGGATGGTTCATCATCTCTTCTCTACTTGGGTTATTTCCAATTAGTGTTTGAGTTCATAACCTCTATTTTCACGACCCTTGATATTATGCAGGTTTGTCATGTTGTCCTCGTGGTGCAGAGCATGCAATCCAAAAATTCATTTTTTTTCCCTTCCTTGCAGCAAAATTACCTTATTTTTGTTCTTTGAATGCTTTTCCATGTCACTGACTTCTTCTCTCTTTTTCTTGCTTTTTCCATAATTATCTCCCTTATTATTTTTCTCCCTAATTTCACTATAGAATTTTTTTTTCACTCTATCCAACATGAACTAAGTAAATGTTTATGTCTGCTAAACATGGTAAATTGAAAGAATCACAAGTCTTCAAAAAAAAAAATGCAAAAGACTACACACCAGTAATATTTGTGACCCTAATAAATGTAAGTCTTGGGTGGAAAAAATGAACTATATTACATTCAAAATTTTCCCTCAAAGGGCCTTCATTTCCATTTGATATCTGAACATGATGAAAATTGATAGATATTTTAAAGCTTGTCATTTTATCTGCCCCTGAATCTTCTAAAATCCAACCATCTCATATAAAATCTTCTACTTGTTTCCTGGCTAGGTATTTCTCCCTTCTCTCCTACATCACAAAATAAATTGTAGTCTTCAAGATCCGTGCATTCGACTACCAAATTCAATTTCCTAGGTAATATAAACAACAAAATGCATCCCTACACATTCATTTAGAACTCCTTTTGTTGGAGTTGTTTATTTTGGAGCATTGTCATCCCAAGAATTTTTATCTGCCTAGTTGAGAGCTTCATCTTCTGCTGGATGTTTCTTCATGTTTTCTAGATCCTTCACAAGTAAACAACATTTATCATTTTCATTTACTTAGGATTTATGTTTAATATTAGATAAAGATGCTACAATATAAGCCAAAATATCCTCTCCTATGCAGATGGTCATAGATTTCGACAAGAAAATGGGACTTTTGGAACATTCCTAAAATCAAAGGAAAAAGTGATGAGGATTTATCATGAGATGAGCTAAAAGCATGTTGGTTATTTTCTGGTGTCATTTTCTCTAGCAAGGGAAATTAGGATCCAAAAACACTACTTGCAAAATTCTTTCCATTTCCACTAATTCCTTATGTTGGCAATATGATGCAATGTGTTGTCCTTGATGGCAACCCATTTGATGACGATGATGGAAACACTTGAAGAAGACAATGGCAACCTACTTGATGAAGTTGTACTTGATGGAAACTAACTTGATATACTAATTAATGATGTAAATCTGATGTTCTACAAGTAGTACAGAAGTTGCAGAAGTAAGAAATATCAGTATGTGCAAGAGTAATGATGAAAAGTGTATGTCACAAGGAATACGCAGGTTTTCTTAATATAAGTAGCGTATGCACGCGGGAAATAACATGCCAGTTGGTGAAGGTCAAAATGCGCTCTAAATTTGTAAAACCAGGGGTTACTATGCATTGGACCTATTGTATTGAGCTGGTTGTCTATAAACTCATCCAGAATACCATCTAAGAGTGGTTTTTTGGCTCATGGTAATTACAAAGGCAAACCTATAAGGAGAAGGAAATGACAGCAAAGACTATATGAGTCCGGTTGAAAGGAATACTTCACCTTGGCATGTCCGAATGCAGGTAACATTTAGATTCAATCAGAGGTCCTATGAAGAAAATGATGAAGAAGGTTATCTAGATATGAAATGTATTTGTATCTTCTAGATCTGTTTATGGAATGTTTAGATCTGAGATGAGGCGAACATCTGTCTGAAGTGAAGGGTTAAATCTGAACTGAATATCTGCTTTGAAGAAGTATGCTACTCTGTAATGATTGAAGATCTATACGCGGGGTTTATAAAGCGAAAGCGTGTATATACGCGGGGTTTATAAAGCGAAAGCGCGTATGAGTAATGAAATCACTTCTGGAGTATGTGCAAAGGTATACACGGGTTTATATGCATGAAGGCGCGTATATACGCCGGATCAGTGAAAGGAAAGCGCGTATGAAAACTAAGGTTTGCTGAAGTATGAAGTATGAAATGTCTGATCTGTTCTGCTGTGTTACTGCTATCTGTTAATGATGTATTCTACAGATATGGGTTGTCTGAATTGATAAGTATCATTTTTGATGTATGATTGAGCTTAAATGTGTGGAGTGGGTCCAATCTGAAAATATGATGAAAAGTGGCCTGTAAGTTGTCCTCTAAAGAAAGCTTTTGGATCTAGTGTGAAAATTGATGAAACGTGGTCCATGGTGGTGTTGAGGGTTGTAGCCTTCAATCAGGGGGTTGTATCTCCCTTCCAGGTGAGGCTGGTAAACAAGAGCAGGGGGTCATAGCTCCCTTCCAGAAGAGGCTGGTAAACGAGCGCAGGTGTGTGCCTGCGTGATGGTATGAGTCTGCGCCAACACATAGTTGTAAGATGTTTTCTTTATAATAAAAAATTGAAGGCTGAGACAACGGCAGTGGTGGTTTTCTCCCGACTTGGGTTTCCACCTAAAATCCTGGTGTTCTTGTGTGATGGTTTATTCTGTTATTACTGCACATGCTTACTGTTATCTAATCATCAAAAGAATGAATGTTGCATAGATCTAAGTAAATAATTAATGGCATAATAAGATCTCTATATATACGTGAGTTTTGTGAAGGGTATCCGCGTATATACGCGAGTCTGGTTAAGCAAGGTAGCGTATGGGTTTTGAAGTAAGAAAAATTAAAAGTTCTGAGTATGCCCTAAATACTGATTCACCCCCCCCCCCCCCCCCTCTCAATATTTTTCCCAAAAATTGGTATCAGAGGAGGTCCTTTTGCAGAAGCTTGATCACTTGAAGGAGATCCGTCGCAATGGGAAGTCATGAAGGAGTATTGCCTTTAAAGCCACCTCTATTCAATGGAAGTAATCTGTTATTCTGGAAGATACGAACAAAAGCATATCTGTAAAATCTTGGTGCAGAAGTATGGGCAATTTTGGAAGAAGGTTATCAGTATCCGGCAAGTATTCCTACTGATGCAGCAGAATGGAAGAAATATGAAGTCAATGCCAAAGTAGTCAATGTTTTGTTAGGAAACATGTCTGAACCAGAATTTTCTAAAGTGATGCAGCTAAATTCAGCAAAAGAAATATGGGACAAAATCATTTTGAGCTATGAAGGAGATACAAAGGTAAAAAGTGCAAAACTCCAAACTCTCAGAATTGAATATGAAAATTTAAGGATGCATAGTGATGAGAGTATTGCCAGTTTCTTTTTACGTCTAGATGATATTGTAAATCGTATGAGAAGTTTGGGTGAAACCATAACTGATACTACTCTGGTGAAAAAAATCTTAAGATCTCTGACTTCAAAATTTGAGTCCAAAGTATCAGCTATTGAAGAAAGGCAATATCTGCAAACTCTTACTATTGTTCAACTACATGGTATTCTAACTGCTTATGAAATGAGACAAGGAGGTCCCTCTCAAATCAAAGAAGTTGCTTTTAAGGTGTGTGAAAAAGGAAAAGAAAAGGCAGATGTCAAGGAATCAAATTATATATCAGAAGAAGAAGAAGCAAATTTTATGAGAAAACTCCAACTAGGAACTGGAAGATTCAAAGGTAAGCTTCCCTTCAAGTGTTTTTCTTGTGGAAAAGTTGGTCATTATGCTGCTAAATGTCCTTATGAAGATAATCATGGTAAAGGGAAACAATTTGAAAAGAGAAAGAGTTATTATGCAAATGAAGTGTCAAGTGAAGATGAAGAAGATTTTGACCAAGATCTGCTAGTGCTCATGGCAAAGAAGCAAAAGAAGAAGGCTACTCAAGAAAAGAAGATATCTCAGAAAACATGTGCAGCAGAAAAAAAAGAAGAGGAAACAGGTATTGATTGTTGTTCTTGTAATTCACTCACTTGTGCATGCAATGATGAAGATAGTGAAAGTAACAATATAAGTCTAGAAGCAAATCTCAAGATCAATGATGAAAGTAATTTTTGGGATCAATTTAAAAGGAGGGAATCTATCCTCAAGGATGTGATCTCTAGATTGAATGAACAGATAGAAACAATGAAAGGACAGATAGAAATGTATCAAAGACTGCAGGACAAAGTAACCAATCACAGTGAAGGACTTGAAGCAGAAATCATCTCTCTGAAAGCAGACCTTGAAGCATCAAATAATAAGAATGAAGAACTTCTACAATCATTTGAAAAGGAAGGACGTGAAGTAGAAATCATCTCGCTCAAAACAGATCTGGAAAAATAAAATAAGAAGAATGAAGAACTTTTACAAATCTTTGAAGAGCAAGAAAATGGGTTGAAAGAAGAGATCTTAAATTTGAATGATCAAGTAGAAGAAGGAAAAAGGGTTGAAGAAAGCATGATGAAGAAATGCCAAAAATTGGAGGTTGAAGTAAACATTCTCAAAGGTAAATTAGAAGAAAAGGATAAAATCTTGAGGTTTCAAGATAGTACTAAGATTCTAGACAATATTCTTAGTAGTCAAAGGTCTCCATCTATCAAACTTGGTCTGGGTTTTCATGAAACGGTTAAAGGAGAATCTAGTTCGCAAGGAAGTGCTAAATATTCAAAGGATGTCAAAGCAAAACATGAAGTGTTGAAAGAAACTAAAAGTCAACCTACAATCATGAATCCTCAAAGGAAATCATTCAAAAATGTTGAATGCTTCAAATGTCATAATTATGGGCATGTTGCAGCCAATTGCAGAAACAGATTGTTTGAGTCACACACAAACAGATTCTACACAGAAAGGTACTCTGGTTTCTTCAAGGGATATTGTTTTTCATGCAGCAAGTATGGTCATAAAGCAGATGATTGCAATAGGAGGAAGAATATAACAGCACATTATGATCCTTATGCTTACTTTTTTGGTCACATAAGATGCTATACTTGTAACAAGTATGGACATGTAGAAAAAGAATGCAGGATGAATGGATCTGAAAAATTGGAGAACTTCCAGCACACAATAAGAAAGTTCAAGCAAAGTTGGAAAAAGAAGGAGGACCAGTCAGAAACGTAGGGAATATTGACCCTACTGCAGTCATCCGCTTCTAAAGCTTACTTCTCTTAATGACTGCAGGAGTGATGTGAGATACATTATAGGGATTAGTAATGTGTCATCACAGGGGGAGCAATTTATGATGATTCTCATGGTTAGTTTGGTTATTCTGGTTATGTCTATTTCTGACAAAGCATCTGATGCAAAGAAGACAGGTACAGGTGGTACAACTTCAGGGGGAGATGAAGGAATGTGAAATTTTCAATGTGTCACTTTCCATACGCGGGTTCAGTGAACTAAATCCGTGTATACACGCGAGTTACAGTGGAGACAGACGCGTATGCACTAATGATAAGAAAATTTGTATGACAACTGAATATGAGGAGCATAAGTTCAGGGGGAGCATCAGTCTGACTACTAATGATTGTATTATTGGCGTTGTATCTGCTTATTTCTCATATCTAAATGATGATGACATGATACATGGTTTCTTATGATGAGATTATGGATGAGCCCTGTTTGCTTTTTACTGAAGAGTATTCTTTGTTTTCACACATGGATGAGATGGAAGTCTTATGATTCAGAGATAAGGACAGATCATGCAGAGATTGTTGCTGACAACTTGTTGTTGAAAGATTTTCAGGTTGCACAAACTAAGGAGGAGCCTTGGTCATATGGAAAGGATGCTTGGATGCACTCTTTCAGAGGGAGCATTAGCCTTGCTGAGTATAATGCATTGTTGGCATTATGATGATTCTGAAATAAGATCTCTCTCTTGAGGTCTTTCTGGTACTGGTCATAAAAATTTATATTTGTAATTTGATGAAAAGGTCATGTTGAGACCTATGATGTAAATTTGTAATATTCATTCATGTAAGGACTTGATCAAATATGTAAACCCACTTGGTTGGGTACTTGAGTCATACATGCTTTCCTTTCACTGATCTGGCGTATATACGTGCCTTCATGCATATAAACCCGCGTATACCTCTGCACATACTCCAGAACTGATTTCACTACTCATACATGCTTTCGCTTTAGAAAACCCGCGTATATACGCGCTTCCGATGTAATAAAATAGCGTATAGATCTTCAATCATTACAGAGCAACATACTTCTTCAAAGCAGATATTCAGTTCAGATTTAACCCTTCACTTCAGACAGATGTTCGCCTCATCTCAAATCTAAGCATTCCATAAACAGATCTAGAAGATACAAATACATTTCAGATCTAGATAACCTTCTTCATCATTTTCTTCATAGGTGCATCACAGATTCAGATCTATCATCAAACTTTTACCATTTCCATTCAGACATACTTCAGAGTGAAGTATTCATTCAAACCTGGACTCATGCTCCGTCTTTGCACAATAATTTCCTTCTCCTTATATAGGTTTACCCTTTATCAATACCATGAGCCAAAACCACACCTCTTCCGATGGTATTCCTGGATGGGGTCAAATAGACAACCCAACGCTCAATACAATGGGTCAATACCATGGTAGTAACCCCTGGTTTTACATATTTAGAGCGCATTTGACCATACGCGACTTGGCACGTTATTTCCCGCGTGCATATGCTACTTCTATTAAGCAAACCCGCATATGCCTTGTGACATACACTTTTCATCATTACTTTTGCACATACTGATATTTCTTACTTCTGCAACTTTTGTACTACTTGTAGAACATCAGATTTACATCATTAATTAGTATATCAAGTCAGTTTCCATCAAGTACAACTTCATCAAGTAGGTTTCCATTATCTTCTTCAAGTGTTGCCATCATCTTCATCAAGTGGGTTGCCATTATCTATATGTTAATGATGTATTCTACAGATCTGGGTTGTCTGAATTAATAAGTATCAGTTTTGATGTATGATTAAGCTTAAATGTGTGGAGTGGGTCCAGTCTGAAAATATGATGAAAAGTGGCCTGCAAGTTGTCCTCTAAAGAAAGCTTTTGGATCCAGTGTGAAAATTGATGAAACGTGGTCCATGGTGGTGCTGAGGGTTGTAGCCTTCAGTCAGGGGGTTGTAGCTCCCTTCCAGGTGAGGCTGGTAAACGAGAGCAGGGGGTCATAGCTCCCTTCCAGAAGAGGCTGGTAAATGAGCGTAGGTGGGTGCCTGCGTGCTGGTATGAGTCTGTACCAGCACATAGTTGTAAGATGTTTTCTTTATAATAAAAAATTGAAGGCTGAGACAACGGCAGTGGTGGTTTTCTCCCGACTTGGGTTTCCACCTAAAATCCTGGTGTTCTTGTGTGATGCTTATGTGTGATGGTTTATTCTATTATTACTGCACATGCTTTCTATTATCTAATCATCAGAAGAATGAACGTTGCATAGATCTAAGTAAAGAATTAATGGCATAATAAGATCTCTGTATATACGCGAGTTTTGTGAAGGGTATCCACGTATATACACGAGTCTGGTTAAGAAAAGTAGCGTATGGGTTTTGAAGTAAGAAAAAGTAAAATTTCTGAGTATGCCCTAAATACTGATTCACTCCCCGCCCCCCCCCGGCATTTCGCCTTCTCGTATTTTTTTTTTCCCAACACCTTATTCACCCCAAACTTCAATAGGTTGGATTGCAAGAGGTTTTGATGTCACAAGACAAGGAAAATTGTTTATTGATTTTCACAGAAAACAAAAAATGAATAAAATATAATTTGAATCATAACGCTTAGATAACAAAACTTGAATTCATTAATAAAAGGAAAAATGCTTGAGTCTTACTAGTTCTGAAGTTAATTCAACCCCTTCTTTTACTTTCAAACTAGCAATCCTAAATTTTTATTCTCTTTTTTTCACATTACGATGCTCTAGTTTCTCAACAAACTTTATAAATGTGTGACATATCTGTGTGTTACGTTATCTTACATGACTATCTTCGGATAAACGAAAATTTTTGTTTTGGGATAGGTAACAAAATCTCTAGGGAAAGTGATGATCCTATAACATATTTTTAGTGGAGAAAACAAGGAAGCTAGGCCTAGTTCCCACAAAATAATGTGATCAAGAAAATGTCGTGTTCTAAAGCTGAACTTTCTATGGAAAAAAATATGTGAAGAAGTAAATACTCGACATTCCTAGTCAAGATATATAGAAGTTCTCTTGTTTCAATTTCAAGCAATTCTTTTTATCTAGAGGTTTATTTTATTCTATTTTTTTATACCTAATGTGGCTAGCATTATTTATGTATATGTTAACATCTCATATTTCCCATTACTAGTGTGTTTTTGGTGTGAATGGAAGCTTGGTTTCCTTGGTTTCTTCTCATTTTAGAATAAATTTTATTAAATGTGCGATGGGTTAAGTCACTTGTCTACGTTCCATAGGGATGATATGGTTAATGTGATAGTTATATTAAAACAATGTAGAGGAAGAAGGTTATATATTTGTCTACTAAAAATTTTCCTGTGTATTTGGCTAAACTATCAAACTATGTAAATGAATATACAATTTAGCTTGAGAAAATAGACCCTAAAGAGAGAAAACATCAACATCATACACAAGCTTTCATCAGTGGATTTTAATGGAATAACACGTCCAAAATTTATACTAGCTGATCTAATATGAGTTCACAAGTTTTATCTTTTTTTTACTATTCTGAGAAAGAAAAAAAAAAAAAAAACATTTATCCCAATAGATAATGTACTCTTCGAAGTGTACTAAAAAATTTACATGACAAAAGAAAACTAAGGAATTCTGATGAGAATGTGATATTAATGAAACAAAATCTCCAAAATTGCAACATCATATCTAATATGTGTTCATAAATTCTACATTTCATTTGACTGAGCTGAAAAAAACATTAAAACCATTAGATGGTGTACTAACTAATTAATATCATAAGAAAACTCAGAAACTATGATGAAACTTTTCTTTTTGTATCTTGATGGACTCCTTTATGCTTTTTCATTTTGTTAGCATAATGAATTTTTAAGTGGATTTTCCTTGAAACTGGAACTTTAGAGTTGGTGCTTTGACTCCTACAACCATATATATGCATATGAAAAGGATGATATTTTACCTGCTCATAGGTAAATGACATTGTGAAATAAGCTTTAAACTATTTTATAAAATGAACATGTGATGATATAGAAATATAAAAGAAAAAAACATATCAACCTCAAAAATATAAACCATATGTAACTTTTGTGTGTGTGTCTTCTTATACAATTTATACTTTACCATATATGAAAGGTCTCACTTTACAAAGATATTTCTAGATGTTATTTTCATCTGAAATGAACTACCATACATAGATAAACCCTCTTTGGCTTTATCACATTTTGGTATGTCAGTACCACCATTTTGCATGGCTTCAGAATAACTTTCTTTAAAAAAATGGAACTCGCTTGATCATCCAAGCTTGCAAAGTTCAAGTACTAAAAATAAAAAAACGTAAGTATAAAATAAATTATCCATGTTAATTTGATATTATGAGTAACAAAATTATTGTGTTTCTTCATTCCTCTTTGTCATTACCCATTTTTTGTTTTCTCGGGCCCATTTATTAATCATGTTTTGTTTGCATTCATTTTATTTCATCGAGTGAGCAGTTCATGAGATGGTATCTCATAGGTATTAAATGTTCTTTCTTGGCCAAAATGGTCATTATTGATTCAAGATTCTACCAAATTCTCCTAACTAAATACCAGTAAGAAGATCATTGGTTAAAAAATCACCTAGACATGCTAATATCCAAAGACACAACTTCATTTGGTAAAACATAACAAGCAGAGACTAAGAATTATAAGACCCAACTATTTTTCTCTCTTGTCAAAAGATTCTCATTCAATACGAGTCTAAATGTTTAGAACAAGCTAAGAGCCTCCCTCATCATTCAAATTTCAAGAGATAAATTTTATACCTTTGGTTGATGCTTAAGAGCGAAAGAGGGCATAGATCTCTAATTCCAAACCTATTATGTTTTCCTTTTCAGCCTTGTCAAAAGTTTCCAAAATTCTCATCTAAAACTAGACTAGAAAAAACTAAGAACCTCTCCCAACTTTTAAACATATTATGGATTGCACTGGTAATTTTAGGAGAAATCCATCCAAGCTCCTCTGACATAGAAGGCCCAAAATGTTGCATCCCCTAATATCATGAAGGAGGTATGACTGCATCCAACCCGAAGGGAATACTTCCTAACAAAGTGAGTATGGATACGTCATCTCATAGATGTTATATGTTTGACATCAGGGCTCGAAGAGAAGTAGTGTCTCATATATATGACATCATAAATGTCCATGTTTGGATAGGCTGCATGAATAATATCTGACCATGGTTGTTAGGTCCCTATATTAATCGTATAGTCCCTTATTGTTGTTAGTGTAACACCCTTATTATTATTCTTGTACCCCTGTAACCCCAATATTGTTATTATTGTGCCCTTACATTATTATTGTTAGGTAGGCTAGGATTATATTGTGATCCCATGGAATCCTATATATATAAGGAGGTTTCTTCATTTGTATCATCCAATAATTCTTCATCTATGTAATGTATTAGAATTTTCCCACTCAATGTGGCTGATTTCTAAGGCGCTTATCTCTCTTTTCTTCTATTTTTGGAGTCGGTTTCACAACATTTCATATCAGAGCTTTGGATTCTAGGGTTTCACTTCTCTAAATAGGTCATTGTGGAATTTTTGTATAACTTTTTTTCTACGAAGGTTGAGAAGTTGATAGATTTATAGAGCGAAGCCAAAATCTTGAGGAACGTCATGTAAAAATTTCAGATCTTGGTTCGCAATATTTTTTGAGATACGATATATGGAAGTTAGGTTTTTTTCAAGATCCCAAATTTCACCTAAAATAGGTCATCGTGGAAGTTTCACAATAAATTTGTTTCTAATAAGGTTAAGAAGCTAAAATGTTTACAAAGAAAAGCTGAAATCCTAAGGAACGTTGTGTAAAAAATTTAGATCTTGGTTTGCAATATTTTTGGAGATATGATATGTGGAAGTTAGGGTTTTTTTTAGGCTCCCGAATTTCATCTCAAAGAGGTCGCTGTGGTAAACTCGTCATAACTCTCTCTTTGAGAACCAGATTGGAATTCTGTAAAACATGGGCACAAGAAAATGGAATGCAGCTTCCTTTTTATTAATTTCAGACCTGAAGGAGGAAATAGTGACATGTGGCACACCGTACAAGTTCACTCTACTGAACCAGTCGATAATTAGGTCATTGTGGGAGATTGGGAATAGCTTTGACTTGAAGAATCCAAATCAGGTCAGACCTGTGGAATTTTAAAGAAGCTTAAAAGGGATACGACAGGGATGAATTTAAGATATTGAAGATTCATGATTACATAGATAATTCAGTTTCATTATCGAGCTCCTTAAAATCAAGAAAAAGTTTTGTATTTGTTTTTCGAATTGCATAAGTCTTGTGTGAAAAATCAGTTTGTATTGATTCCAAGGGCATATTGTAGTATAGATATCAGTATTGGGTTCTAAAATGCCCCCTAAAAATAATTCAACACACATTAATCCTTTATAAGGCTCTACTATGACTCATGAAGACGAAGAACTGCAACATGACATGTCAAAATTACAAGAGCAAGTGCACCAAATTTATCTCTCTCAAAGAGCAACAAAAAATGAAATGGAAGTTTTGAAGAAAGAGGTGGAAGCTAAGATGGATGGTTTGAAGAAAGTCATGGAATCTATGATGGATGGCATGGAAGGTGGCATGGAAGCTAAGATGGATGACATGGAAGAAAAAATTAAAGACAACATGGAAAACATGAAGAATGATCTAAAAGAAGACATGGAAGGTTTGAAAATTTTGATACAAGAAATGTTTCCTAATGGTGAAAAGATAGTAGAGGAAACTCATGATAAGAAAAAAATAAATTTTAGTCGTTATTTTATAAACTCTAACATTGGATGGAAGAACCACCATATTCCAAAGATGGATATGAGGGAGTTTGATGGCAAGGATCCCGTAACATGGAAACTATCGATGGAGCAACATTTTGATATCAATAATGTGCAAAACACACAAAAGGTACACATTGTAACTTTACATTTCGAAAAAAATACATTCGTATGGTGTCGATGGCTTTGCTCCCATAAAAAATTGTCACTTGGTCAAAGTTTACGGAGGAAATGATAGCACATTCTAAGGATACAAAGAGCAACACCTTCTTTAGCCAATTGATAAATCTCAAACAAAAGGGTTCAGTAGTGGAACACATTGAGGACTTCCAAAAATTGAATATAAGGGTAACTGATATTCCAAAGGAATACATGTTTGATGTCTTCATAGGGATTTTAAAGGATAACAGCCAACGTAAATTTCGCATTTGGGAAACTGATTCACTGGAGAAGGCATTCAGATTGGAAAGTAAAATTGAATGTAAAATTATTGCGACAATGAATCCTACCACTCACATCTATCAATATGGAAGTGTTGCTACTCCTAGACTTCCACAACCTACAAGGTTGACACCACAACAATTGGAATAAAAAAGAGCAAAAGGGATTTGCTATAGTTGTGATATCAAATACACTAAAGGTTATAAGTGTGTTGAGAAGAAATTATTTTACATAGATTGTGAAGAGGAGGAACAAAATGAACAAGAAACTTCAAAAGAAGAGGATATACACCAGGAACCAACCCTAGAAGAAGAAGAAATGAGTCATACCATATCGTGTAATGCATTGGTAGGTATTACCACTCCTAAAACTCTCAAAGTAGAAGTACATATCAAGAAGAAAAAGGTAATAGTGTTGATTGAATCGGGTAGTACCCATAATGTTATTCATAAGGTAGCCAAGGAATTGAATTGTTTCCTATACCCAGCACCAGAATGGCAGGTGATGGTTGCAAATGGAGGAACTATGAATTTCTCTGGAAAATGTCATAATATCAAGCTAACTATGGGGGAATATGTATTGAATAGTCCAATGCTTTCCATTACAATGGGGAGTGCGATGTTGTACTAGGAGTATAATGGTTACAATCTTTGGGGATGGTAGCTTTTAATTTTCAAGAATTTTTCTTGAAATTTTTGTCAGAATGAAAGGAAGTTGAATTATGGGGTATCACAGGGAATACGGTAAATATAATAAGCTCTAATTTCATGAAAAAACTTCAGAAGAAAGAACAAATAGGCGTAATTGCACAATTATGCTCACTAGAAGTTTCAACATCAAAATCATCTATTTCTCCAAATCTCCAAAAAGTCTTGGATAATAATTCCAAGGTCTTTGGAAATCCCAAAGGAATCCCACCTATTCGTTATCATGATCATGCTATTCATTTGGTTCCAAGAATTGTTCCTACAAACATCAGGCCTTATAGATATCATTATGTCCAAAAGAGCAGGTTGGTATAATTCAACTTAGTCAAATTTCTTTCTCTTCTCTAGTAGTATTGGTGCATAAGAAGGATGGATCATGGTGCATGTGTCCGGATTATAGGGAGATAAATAATCTAACTATTAAAGATAAATTTCACATTCCTGTGATTGATGAATTATTGGATGAATTACATGGAGAAATTTATTTTACCAAGTTGGATATTCGTTCAAGATATCATCAAATTAGAATGAATATAGAATATATTCCAAAAACAACATTTCAAACTCATGAGGGTCATTATTTCCATTTGGCCTTACCAATGCACCTTCTACATTTCAAGGGTTGATGAATTCCATTTTCAAACCCTTCCTTGGAAAATTTGTTATAGTATTTTTTGATGATATACTAATCTACAACAGGTCTTGGAAGGATCATTTTCAACATGTTGACAGGGTGCTCAAACTATTCCAGGAGAAAAAATTATATGCAAAAACATCCAAATGTTTCTTTGGACTATAAGAGGTGGAATATCTGGGTCATATTGTATCTCATGAGGGTGTTAAGGTAGACCCTAAAAAATTAAATCCATTAAGGAATGGAAATTCCCCACAACCATAAAGCAGTTGTGAGTATTTCTCGGGTTAAAAGGGTATTAACGCAAGTTTGTTAAGAATTATGGGGGAATAGCAGCACCTATAACAACATTATTGAATAAATATTAATTTTCATGGACTCCTGAAGCAACTAAGGCCTTTGAACATGTTAAAGAGGAAATGTGCTTGGCACCAGTCTTAGCTACGCCAAACTTCACAAAAACCTTTATTGTGGAATGTGAAGCCTTGGGGAATGGAATTGGTGTTGTTTTAATGAAAGAAGGAAGACCCATTACTTTTGAATGTCATCCAATCAA
Source organism: Pinus albicaulis (assembly GCA_034641835.2). NCBI lineage: Eukaryota > Viridiplantae > Streptophyta > Pinopsida > Pinales > Pinaceae > Pinus > Pinus albicaulis. The sequence goes on along the minus strand of CM076572.1, from coordinate 939,466,398 downwards.
AGGAAATTATTTACAAAAACCTATTTATGAGAAGGAATTGTTGGAAATACTACATGCACTAAAGAAATTTGACCTTACCTAATGGGAAGACACTTCAAGGTAAAAACTGATCATGATAGTCTTAAACACTTTTTGGAACAAAGACTATCTTCAGAAGAGAAGCAAAAATGGGTCATAAAGATGTTGGGTTATGACTTTAAAATCGTCTAAAAAAAGGGGGAGTTAAATGTTGTCGCGGATGCACTCTCAAGAAAGGATGAAGAGGTGGAAGCATTGTTTTGTGCCATTTCTATTATCCAACCTGATTGGATAACCGGAGTAGGGGATGAATGGAAGAATGACAAAGAAGTGTGGACACTCATTCCAAATTTGCAGCAAGATCCTAGTACATATGATACATTCAGTTGGAAAAATGATTCCTTATGGTACAAAGATCACTTATATATTTGTAAGAATTCCCAACTAAAACAAAATATTCTTTTGGGAATTGCACACTTCTCATTTAGGAGGACACTCAAGATTTTTAAAAACTTACCACAGGGTGAAGAAATAATTTTTTTAGGATGGCCTTGAATCTTATATTCAAAGTTTTTTAGCGGAATGTTTGGTTTGCCAGCAAAATAAAGTTGAGACAATTAAGACCCCGGGTCTTCTACAATCTTTATCCATTCCAAGTCAACGTTGGGAGGAGATTTCAATGGATTTTATCACAGGTTTAGCTAAGTCTGAAGGAAAGAGTGTCATCATGGTGGTAGTTGATATACTTACCAAGTATGCACACTTTTATGCATTATCTCATCCATCTGAAGCAAATACAGTTTCTACTGCATTTATGGAAACAATTCAAAAGCTACATCGAAACCCAAAGATTATTGTAAGTGAAAGAGATCCCATTTTTACTGGAAATTTTTGGATGGAATTATTTTCTTGTTTGGGTACTCAACTAGCTCATAGCTCATCTTATCATCCTCAATCCAATGGTCAAATTGAGACAGTGAATAAATGTTTGGAAGGATATATTCGTTGTTTTGTATCTAATAAGAAAACACAATGGGTCAAGCAGTTACCTCTTGCTAAATGGTGGTATAACACTTCCTTCCATACTACAAAAAAATGACTGCATTTATGGCACTTTATGGATATCATCCACCATCCATCACATCATATTTAAGAGAAAATTCTAAGGTTGAAGCAGTGGAATATCACATCGAGCATCAACAAGAAGTTCTCCAACTCTTAAAGGATAACCCAAATTTGGGACAAAATCTAATGAAAAATCAATTAGATTAACATCGAAGTGAGAGAAGTTTTGATGTAAGAGACTGGGTATTTTTACGGTTACAGCCATACAAAAATGTCCCTCAAGAAAGCTAAGAAGGATAATAAATTATCACCAAAGTACTATGGTCCTTACAAGGTGTTGCTAAATATTGGTACTATGGCATAAAAATTGGAGCTTCTTTCTTCTTCATGAGTGCACCCAATTTTCCATGTTTCGTGCTTAAAGAAGGTTATAGGTGACAAACTTCTAGTTCAAAAAATATTTCCAGAACTCAATGAGGAAGGAAAAATCATATTGGAACCTGAAGCAGTCATGGAAACAAGAAATTGACAGCTACGAAATCAATCAATTTTAGAGTATCTCATCAAGTGGAAGAACTTACCCACTAAATATTCTATATGGGAGGATGCGAATTTTATATAGAAGCATCCGGAGCTACTCAAGCATTGAGGACAACAGTTTTTTGAAGGGGAGGGGCATGTTAGGTCCCTATATTACTAGTATAGTCCCTTATTGTTATTAGTGTAACCCCCTTATTGTTATTTTTGTACCCCTGTAACCCCAATATTGCTATTATTGTGTCCTTACATTATTATTGCTAGGTCAGCTAGGATTATATTGTGATCCCATGGACTCCTATATATAGAAGGAGGTTTTTTCATTTGTATCATCCAATAATTGTTCATTTCATGTAATGTATTGGAGGTTTCCCCCTCGAAGTGGATGATTTCAAAGGCTTTGATCTCTATTTTTGGAGTTGGCTTCATAACAATGGTTTTACTATTTCTTCTTCAAGGCAACAATTATGCCCTTTTAGAGCACTAAGGAACGTTTTCCCCATAGTTTCCCTTCAAACTTCTCAAGTTAGTAAAATAAATCAATCAAAAAAGGATTTTGAGGTTGAGGAAAAGAAAAATTAAGGCCAAAAGGTGATTTAGCTCAACCCTTGGAGGTTTGGCCAATGTTTGAAACCATAGAGGGAGAAAAAAATTTCCACTTACAGAATGGGAGCAAAAATGGAAAGAGAGCAGGAATTGTTCTTGTGGTGGATATTTGGGGGTAGGTGTAGACAATTAGAATCCATGGGGAGTGATATAATTTCTGAGGTTGAGAACATACACTAAGGAAGCCAATACGCGCCCTACCTCAACCCTTGGAGGTTCTCCCAGTTCCTAAAATAGTGGAGGGGTAAACCTTCTCCCATTTTCACACTAGGAGTAAGAATGCAAAGAGAGAAGGAATTGTCCTTTTGGAGGAGATTTAGGGGTAATTTACATTATAGACAAGTGGAATATTTGGCAGGTGCACACCTCGAGAAGACAAAAGGGTAGTTGTTTTCCCCTTTTAGCATAAACTTTGTGATGGTGTGACATTTATTTTTTCTCAATATTTTTAGTTCTCAGATTTATCATCCTGTTTTTTTGCATTATAAATTCAAGGAGAGCATACGAATGCTCTCCAACCAGACATATTTTTTGTTTAATTTAGATGAGTGTATTGTATGTAGAATCTATATAAAAATTTGTAGATGTATATGAATGCAACAAGTTATCATAGTGTTGAAGCCTCTGAGGATATATAAACTATGTTTCAAGGACCCATGGTCAACAAGGGATTGGAATTCTGATTAGTTTTTTCACTAGGCACTTTCCTCTTCAACTTAAAGGGTTTATCAATGTTTTAGGTTTATCTACAGATCATGTCAAATGTATCACTGTTGAAGTTATAGCAGCAAAGCAAGGTGTTTTCAGTAGACATCTTGTACTATGGCCTTTTACTCATTTTCAAGTCTATTATATTTCTATTATTAGCTTATGTATTGTTTCTTTTCTGTTTCGAATCCATAGCTTAAACATAGTTTTAAAAATGTGCCCCGTCCAAACAGAAACCTGTCAAATTAGCCAACTATATAGTGTGCGGGTCAAATAAACCACCAACCTACACATATGGACCAATTTATACTATTTTGGTAAGAAACTGGTTCGCATTGGTTTGGACCAATGGGTCTTGTCCTTAATTAGTCAGATCGTAAAACCCTAACTCCTAAAGCTAGCAATGCTTGTAATTAATGGTAATGTTAAATTCTCAAAGTAAAGGGATAATATCCTTTTACCTATATTTTTAACATTGCCATTAATCGTTTCAATATGTTTGAGATTGCTTCCAACCTCATTGGACTTCATATCTAGAATGTAGAATTTCATATCCTGCTCAAAATTCAATGGGCTTAATAGTTTTCAAGGTTTTAGGATTGGTAACATTACAACATTTTCGTTAAATTCTATGTATGGAATTGGAATTTAATGAACAACACTTAGTCATTTATGTACCTTGACATTGGTGGTATTCATTTTTGAACTCCTATAATATTGGCGGTATTGATTATTGAACTCCTCTTCCATGTCCTTGACAGACCAAAATCATTCGTTAGGCATGTTAATCCTTTTCTACCATATTGTAAGGTTGACGAGGCGAACCCTTCACTAAAACAAAAATCATTGGTTAGGCTTGTTAAATTTTTTATAACATATTATAAGTTTGAGGAATCCAAGTATTCTAAATACTCTAAGCCATAGGATGTTTATGTAGCTCCTCTTAATGATCCCATTTCTATCACTAGTGATGATTTTGATCAGTAATCATGTTGGCCAACGATTTGTACTAGGCCAATGGCTCACTAACTTGTAGTATGGTTTTGAACTCTAGAGAGCATTTAGAGTCTCAGTGATTATCCATTTTTTTTGCTGACATGTATTTCACTTGGTGCATTTTTGATATATTCACACTTGCATGGTATATAAATGAGGAAAATTTACAGATTTTGTATCTAAAGGTTTGGAATCTTAAAATTATTTTTTCATTAAGTTATTTTTTTTATTTTTTTTAAAACTAGTTCATTGAATCTGGTTCAATTTGGTTCTAGTTTAAAACTTGGTTTGATAGGTGATTGGTTCAAATATAGCTTCAAAATTTTAAAATTTTGAACTTAAACGAGTTAGTGAATTTGATCATTTACTTATAAAAGTGTTCCATTCTATCATCCATGTGTTGGAGTCTATTCTAGTGTTATTAAATATTTGGCAAGTTTTATTCCTTCTTAGTGAAATTTCTTGTAGCGTGAAGTTATTTTTAGGTTTAGGTTACCAAATGTGGTCATTGGCTATGAATATATAGAGGCCTAGTTGTTGTGATTTGTTAATAATTTCAAAATAATGTTATACTCTATTGACATCTATAGATACTAAACAAGTTATTTACAATGAGAGGAGATTGAAATTATTATGAACTTTATGTTAGACTCAATTCACAAGTGCAACATTGTCTACAGGAATAATCAATAAAATCTATTTGTGTTTTAACCTTGAACTTTATTTCTCAAAAGTAGAATTTTAGAATCCTGTCGACTAACATAAGTTATAACACAGACATATATCTACATATATCGAATATTCTAAACAAAATTATAGGCCCCAACACACAATAAAACCAACATTAGTACATATTGCGGTTATTATGGAAACTCATGTTCTAATCTCAAGAAAGATATATTTCCCAACTAAAATAGAAAATTATAATGCACAAAATTCATGAGAACCTGACACATCAAATATAGTACAGTCGTATATTTAAATATCCATACCTAAGTTTCAATATTTGATACATTGTTTATTTATGTAACTCTACAGTCATTTTAAATGGGTTTCTATTAGTGTTCACTTCATTATACCCAAAACATCATCTAAAAGCATCATACTATTTTTCTACCACATTATGTGCATACATAAAGGTCACCCAAAGTTATAGGTGTTATGGAATGTAGGTGACCACGAGGTGGTTATTTAGGTGGATGTGATTCTCAATGATTCTTAGTATAACCGTGGTCTTATTGTAAATATGACAGGATTAAATTACATCCTTAAGCATGGAACAACTGTCACTGAGCTTCTGTAACGTCCTGGGGCCAATTCCACAGTGAATTTCTACTTAATGCATTACGGGGTATTTAGACCTTTCAAAAAATAGGATGAATGGGAATATACCTAGGCATATGGAGACTGAGCTAATAAGTTAGTACAATGTGACATAAATGTTCTCTTGACTCGTAGAATATAATATTGAATATCAGCTGAGAATGTTTGATAGGAGGTGGTTGCATTTCTTACTACATTTTTATCACAGAATGTACAAAAGAATTCACTCTTAAACAACTGAATGGAGAGTATTAACATCTACATCTATGAATCTTAAATCCTATCAAAAAGGAAATATATCTTAATGCAATGACTATTAGCTGCATTACATCATACAAACTTTGAAGCAATAGTTTATGAAGCGTGCGAATTGGGAAATTGTCTAAAACTTTGTTTTATAAGAAAACAATAGATGTTCCAATGGTTTGCAGTAGATGTTGTAGTGTCAACATGTTCTAAAATCAACTAGCTTATGCAAGGATTCGAAGTAGTTCCATTAAACATCATTAATATGCATTTTCTTGGATGCGTGGATCATTAATTCATTATTGGACAAAATCCATAATGTATGTTCCATCACATTGCATCTTTACTTATACTCACAATTATGATAACACATTAACCATCAAGGTGAAATAAACATTTTATTAACCTTCTATTAGCCACAATGAATGAGTAGCCTACGATAATTGGATCTATATTTTATTGTGCACTCTTCTAGTCATCATTGGGTCTCATTGGTTGGTTATCTCAGTCATGACACCAATACATGTGTTAGCTTCACATGTTAATAATATTTTCCCACCAAAGTTAATACATTATTGGTAAGATTTATTAAGCAATGCAAGAATTATTAAGTAATTATCTATCCCATTCATATGGTCCCTTTATTAGGAACAAATATTAGTGTAACCAGATTTGGACTTCACGAGAGTGTAGGGTTTAACAAAGTTATTGATCAAATGAGAACTATTACCTCAAAATAAGAACTTTAACAAAAAAAACCAAAAAATAGATGAAAAAATAGCTTGAAAAAAAAGGTGTTGATGCTAGAATAAATTTTTTTTTTCGAGGTAAATTTTCAACATTTTTTAAAAATGGAAGTAAAGGTTTTTTTTTTTTTTTGTGCAAAAAACACCATGAAAACGAAAAGTGTTGATGCTGGTATAACGTCTTTTTTTCAGGGTAAATTGTTAACAAATTCTAATAATGACGTTAAAGATAAAATATCATGACTCTCAAAAACCTTAAAATTCCAACTATAGACATGACATGGAAGATAAAATATCACGTCTCTGAAAAAGTCTTAAAATTTCAGCGATTTTTAGGCATGGTATGAAAGATAAAATATCATGTCTCAGAAGAGCCTTAAAATTCTAAGGATGAGATTAAAGATAAAATATCACCTCTATGAAAATCGTTTAAATTCCAACCACTTTCGGCCATGGTGTTAATATTGTTTTAAAAAATTATTACCATTTAATTTATATTAATTTATTTTTATTTTAAGTTTATCATGTTAATAACAATTTATTAACTATAATGTCTTTTTTATATAATGTATTGAAGTCACTCGATAGGAAACACTTCAGTCATGATGAGTGAACAACATTACAAACAAATGAATTTATATGTGAATTCGGAGTTTTGTATACTCTTCGCATTAAAACATTTGTTTTTGTGGAAATTTGTGTAAATATTTTATTTTTAAATAATTTTGAAATTAATTTTTTAAAAACTATATTTCATTATTGAGAAATATATATATTCTAATTTTATTTTCATATATATTAGTAATAATAATAATTTAATATGAAAATTATCGTCCTTTTTAATTTAGTAAATCGAAACTAATAAACATATTAAAGATCATGTAAAAATAAAAAATTGTCCTATCGACCACTAAGGAAGTACACCATCAAGAAAAAAATGGTTCTCCTAGACTTATTACTTCTACATATTTTTTATTTTGATGTATATATCCAATCAAATATATAGAGAATACAAAAAAAATAAAAAAAAATAAAAACTAAAACAAAAAGAACACAACAAAATAATAACAAGTAAATAAAAATATATATTTTAACATTAACAAAAAAAAATTAAAAAACATGACCCCAAAAAAAATACAATATTAAAAAAAAAAAAAAATCAAACATAAAAAATGTAAAAAATAAAATGAAATTAACTTATAAAACATAAAAATTAAACATAAATAAAAAAAAAAATAAACAAAGAATTTTTTTTTAAGAAGAAAGAGCATTTCTAAAAAAACTTAATTTAAGAAAAGAATATAAAAAATTGACCAAAAAAGAAACAGAGAAATAAATAAATAATACTGATGAGATAAATTAAAAAAAAAAAGAAATAAAAAACAAAACAAAACAAACAAACAAACAAAACATTAAAATAAAATAAAAAAACACAATAAAAATAATAAAAAATAAAAAATTAATAGTTAAAAAAAAAATTAAAAATTAAACTTGCACCAAAAAAAAAAGCATTGAAAATTTTTTTTTTGAAAAAAAACACTGTAAATAAAAATAAAGAAATAAAACAAATTTAATAATTAATAACTAAAAAAAACTTAAAAAAAAAAAAACCATCTTAAATCAACTAAAAAAAAATATCATAAAAAAAATTGAAAGTCGCCTGGCTAGAGGGAAGCTAAAAACGACATGTTAGTTAAACGATTTTTATGAAAATTATGAATAAAATTTTTGAAAAAATAACAAATTTTATAATTTTTTATGAATTTATACTCAAAGATGATGACATTTTAATATATTTTTTTTCCAAAAAAAATGATTTAGATAAGATTAAAAGTAAAATTAACAACAACAAAAATTAAAAAATAGAACATACAATAAATAAATAACTAAATAACTTAGAAAAGATAAGAAACATTAAAAGTAGAAATAAAAATAAAAAATACAATTGAATTGAAAAATAAAAATAAAAATAAAAACATTGAAAAAAATATTAATAATAAATAAAAACATTAAAAGGATTTTTTTTTTTAAATAACAAGTAAAAAACATTTCAAAAAAATAAATAAATAAATAAAATATTATAAAATTAAAATAAAATAAAAAATCATTTAAATAACTGTGTGTGTGTGTGTGTGTGTGTGTGTGAGTGAGAAACTGAGTCGCCTGCCCAGGGCCCAGAGCTCGCGGCCACCTAGGCAGAGAGGTCAATTGTATGTTCTTTATTTTTTTAACATTTATTTTGTGTTATTTTTACTTTAAATCTTATTTGAATCATTTTTTTCTATAAAAAATACTTTAAATGCCAACAAATTTGAAATTGAAATTCATAAAATTTCTTACTTTTTATCTTTTTTATTCAATTATTTTCATTAAAAAAAAAATTATTTAACATGTCGCCTTTTAGCGAAAAGGTCCTAAAATACATATTTTTTTTATTATATTTATATGCAAAATATGTATTTTTTGTCGAGTGTTTAAAATTGTTATTTTTTAGTGACAATTATTTTATGTGTATTCCGAGAATCAATTAATGATATATAAATATATAAATAAATAATAACCTCAAAATATTAATGTTATTAGTTTTTTCAAACTTTGTTAATCAAATTAAAAATTTCATTATAAAAAAAAATTGCAAAAAAAAACGAAAGACACATGTTTGGAAAAACCTTAAAAAGTAATCTTAGGACAGAAAACAATAAGATGAATATGACAAAAAGGTAAAGTAATCAACATTGAAAAAAATATATCACACTTTATACATTATAAAATTTAAAGTGTAAAAAATGAGCCCTCTAAGAAAAGGGTGTTGATGTTGCATCAATAGTTCTCAAAATCAACATGAAAACCACTAAAATTTTAAAAAAAATGTCCATACTTGATACATAAGAAAATTTAAAGTGCCAAAAATATGTTCCAAAATAAAAAGGTGTTTTGTGAATAACCACTTTTCAAAATCGGGTGACTTTTTTGCTACCTTAAAAAAATGTGTATTCAGTTGTTTTTTGGTTTTTCGATAACTATGTTGTCTTTAACTATGTTGTATCGCTATATTTGTGACAAAACTAAAGGTCATCACTAGCCTCAAGTGCTCTTCTTTTGCACTAATTGCTACACTAGTTCAACAAGAAGCGGTCACCTTCCATGTGGGAAAATTTTTCATCAACTACAAAATATGTATAACTTATATCCAAGGAGGCTAAAGTAATGAAGACAATGACTTCCACAATATATAGACTTGTCAAGAAAATTTAACCATGTTGGAACCCTATAACAATGGGGACAATATTAAGCAGTCCATTCATAGAACTATATCATGTTTACATCATATGTCATCACCAAAGTGACACTAGAGACCATTAACCAGTAAAAAATGAATTCTCTTAAGATTTGTCACTATTCAAGGGAAAACTTAGGAAAATTTGCAGCCATTCATGGTGAATTGTTATGCAACTACTATAGGAATTGTATGCAGTTGTTGTTGGAAGTTTTGGATATAGTATAAGGAAGATAATAGCATTTGTTCATCGTCTGTATTCATAGAAGAAGGTGACTGGTATACATTGGGACTATGTTCACAGGTGATGCCATAGCATCCTGTGTGAAATTATTCTTCCTATAGTTATCCATCAATACATTATATAGATTTCATTGAGACTGTGTGATACTGGTGGATGACTTCAAACTTTTAAGGATGCAAGAATCACTTGATATCTTATTGTCTATATGCAAGGAAATCCAAATTATAAGCATAGAAGTCAATTTATCAAGATCCCATTGTAAGCAGGTAGGTTTCCTGTTTGCATTAATTTGTAAAGGAAACATATACTACTACAGTTACTAGATTACCCACAACATAAATTAAATCTTGTCACAACGAGTACACATAAGTTAAAAGTGTAAAAATTTAACCACACCCACCCAAAAGTAGAGAATGTATCATAATATGACCCTGATCTTAAGGTGTTTGGTTCTATGTCATATATATTGGTATGAGAATAAGGTCCCTATTTCTCCTCCCATCCTTTGACAGTCTACCAATAATGCAATTTCCACCCTCGAGCTTGGGATCAAACTAGGTATTCCAGAGGTTTATACTCCCTCCATCCTGTATAGCTCTTTAGGCCTTTACTAGGATTCCAGAGGCAACCGCCTCCACCCAACCATTGTTGAGAGACTCTGGAGAAAACATATCTCTACCCTCACTACAATGAAGAGTTTCAAAAATCCTCTCCACCCTTTAGGGACTTGAGAGAGATACATTACCCCAAAACTATAACTTCAGTACCTTCGGTCTCTTTTTGTGCTAGTCAATTTTTGGCAAGTTTGATTCCTGCTTAGTGAAAATTCTTGCAGCATGAAGTTCTTTCGAAGTTGTGAGACGTTTATAATTTTAGAATAACCTTGTACTCTTTTGACATCTATAGATACTAAACAAGCTATTTCCAGTGTAAAATATTTATGAAAACAATGTTGTAGCCATCCGCTAAAAATTTCCAAATTTTATTATAATAGTGGAATCACATATTAAAGGTGCAAGTTACTTTGAACCACACAAAGTCAAATCCCAGCTTTTTCTAGAAAAACATCAACTTTATACCACTTTTATAACTATGTCAAGCAACATATCTTTTAGGGGTTAACTATTGTTATTTCCCTCTAAATTGCCTAAAGTAAAATAGTCTAAAATAGTTAGCCAAGTTACAAGGTTTTCTTACTTTGAGAATTAAATAGTCCACTTACAGTTCCAACAAAATCTTTTTTCGTCAGTACTAAAGACAAACCCCTGTACGCAATACTCCATTGAAAAAAAATTATTTACATCATAAAATCATAATGATCAAATCCTTTAGGCTACAAATAGATTTTAATATTAATAAAAGTTTTATTGCATATTAACCTCTAATCCAGTAAGTTATACCAATAACATATTCTAATTTATAGCACAACATCCTTCTTTATATTCTATTCATAATATCAGATTCCTTATTCATAGTTATTATATATCAAGTATAGTGCTACATGTCAAGAATAAATAATCCTAATGTCCCAATAAAATTTGATTATGGTTAAAGAATTCAAGCAATAACATAAGACTCCAAATGTAAGAAAGGAACCTACTTTCACAGGAAGACCAGATAAAATGAAATAATCTCATTCTCTCCTTTTAAAGTGTCATTCGCTTCTCAATCTCTTCCTTATGCTTCTTAGGAGACAAAATTTGACAAGGACCTTACATAGAACCAACAAGATTGTTGTCTCAATGAGTTGATTCATAAAACTAAATTCAAAAATAATTAGCGCCTTCCAATGTAGAAGACTTCCATTCTACACCATTGAAATAATAGTAAAAAATATTCTCTATACTTCACATGAGAATAAAAAAATAAAAATTACAACAATAAAATTAGTTTTTGCCAAATAAGACTCCATCAAACTTGCCAAACCGTTTGATTTCAACAACCATCCTTTACTAAGGAAAATGCCCCATCCATAATGGTTTGTGACTAGTAGTGCAAGAGGGAGGGGGGGGGGAAGAATTATTCCTATTCTTCATTTAAGCACAAAAGGGTTGGGGGAATTATTTCTTCAAGAGAATGTGTATGTGTGTGTGGGGGAGACGTGAGAGAGAGATATTGGCTCAAAAGGTTAGTTTTTTCACTTTCCATGCCAAAGTCATATTGGCTAAGAAATTCAAATTAAAAAAATCACTTGGATCTCATGGGATTAAGTGTACATGTTCTGATCTACAACATTTAATCTAGGTACCATTCACAAAATGTGAGGAACTACCTAGAGGGTTTCCCCAATAAAATTTTCCATGGAAAGAAAATAGACATGCACATGTATATAATAATAATAATAATAATAAATATAATTTTAAGGTCATAGTTGAGCCAAAGAAAAAAAATGGTTTATGAAACTCCCTTATTTTTGGGACAAGGGAACCCCCTGCATGTAATTATTTAACTGCTAAAGTGTACATTGGTGTACATACTCTACCCTGCCCACCCCATAGACCAGATTTGAACTTGTGACCTCTTATGAGGAAACACATGTATGTATGTATATATGTTTCATTTCCAATCTTATGTATGTTGTGCCAATAAAATGAGGAAAACCCTACATCTCTACAGACTTGTTTGTGGGATGTCATTACACAATGGAAGTATGGGAAACATATTCAACATTGTTAAATATAAAGTGTAAATGGGAAAGGAGCTCCTTATTAGAAGTATTAAAAACATTATATGAGGATAAGGATGTATGTAAATTTATATCTTTCCCAATTTCTATTAGATGGGATATATGGAGGTCTAGAAATGAGATTAGTTTCCAAAATGCCCCATTATCTCCAGTACAAGTATATTGGAGTAAAATTACACTATGATTAATACATAGGAACTATGAGGAACAGGTAAGAGCATCAAATTAATCCTTTTGTGAGTGATGATTCTTGCCCATGAAACTTCCCCTAAAATCCCAAGTAAATATGGTGCATGGGATTGTCTTTATTTTAGTTCCTCTCACTATGTCTCTTTTTCATTGGATCTTAGATAAAGGATCAATAAATTGGCCAATATATCAGCCCTAGCAACCCTTCTCATATTGGCCATTAACAATAGTGTAAGTAGTGTCTAGATCTATGGGAACTAAAAAGTTTTAGTGGATTGGATCAATGGAAAAATCACCATGCAGAATTATGCCCTTTAAGTAGTGATGAGTCATATATCAACTATGAGAAGAAACTTTAACACAATCTATTTTTACCACGTTTTTCATGAACACAACTCCAAGGGTGATTCTTAACTAAAGTTGGTTTTCATTGAAGGAAAGAATGATGAATTTTATGGAGGAAAATGAGGGGGTTATCTCAGCACATCCACCCTTTCCTTCTCTGATATTTCTCTATCTTATCATCCATTGATTCCTATGGTGGCATATTTTTATGGTACTCATCGTCGTCTAGTTGGTAGTCTTCCTCTTTATTCTTGCTTTTATTTTGGATTTTGGATTGTAGTTCCATTATGCATATGTAATAGAGTAGTTATGCATTATATGGATGCAATTGGTGCTTTCTGATAATATTGTTGGTATATCCAATGTGACCAAGATGCTTTGTGAATTTTAGGGTCGTGTTGTGCAGAGGAAAAAAATCATAAATGTAATGTATTTATTTTACCTTTTAATATATGCATTTTTTCTTATGGTCAAATCATGTCCATGTACAAACTATAGCCACATGTGTGTGTGATATGAGAGAAAATTAATGGGTCAGATTCACTGGTTGGGTACTTTAAGTTTCATGCAAAATGCCATGGGATTGATTTCGAGTCTTGGTTTTGTATGTTGTGTCTCACTAAATGTTCCTATCAGGTCAAGACTCGAAATTATCACTGACAAGTTTACATTGGGGACGATCATGAAATTCAATGAAGTGACGATCTATGTATGTATTGTGTGCTTGTTTGAATGTCTTTGTGTGTAAGAGAGAGAAAGCACAAAATTTTCTAGATCGCCATTTTACCAATATAGACATAGAATGGCAAGGGAAAATATGTAATAAAATATATTCGAAAATGGGATTTTTGAACCTGGAGTTTCTCTTTTGGTAGTTGTATAATTTCCCTTGCGTAAAATCTGCTTTCACTATATATTTAGGGGAAAGAAGATTCATTGCATTCATACGTCAAAGAAACATAAGGTCATTTGGGAATGATAAACCATCGATCATTCAGATGAAAATAAAAATTAAATACATCAATATACTAACTCAATATTATCTGCAATTTGCAATTATATGAAGTTTGGCTATTGACATAATGAATTTCTTAATTTTGTTGATAACTAAGTACAATCCATCCAATAACAATGAAATTTCTATGAAAGCATGTACCTCTCCCATGAGAATGTGGTTTTTTGATAAGAATATATTATTAGTTAAGCCCCCAAATTCACTAACGCATAAAATAATAATTTAAAACGAAACAAAAAAACACATCAAGAATAAAAATAAAATATAAAATGCAATCTATGAGTGCTACTCAACACTCAACCAATCCTAGATCTTTTTATTATTTTTTGCTATTGTACACAGATAGAATTGGAAATAAAAGAGAAGAGTATTCTACTCCTCATCTTATTTTTCTCCATTTCTTCTATTTCTTAACTTGAGAACATGTAAGTGATGTGAAATCAGGTTGAGCACATTAACAACAGTTAAAGGAAGATGTTAGGTCCCTATATTACTAGTGTAGTCCCTTATTGTTGTTAGTGTAACCCCCTTATTGTTATTGTTGTACCCCTGTAACCCCAATATTGTTAGTATTTTTCCCTTACATTATTGTTGTTAGGTCGGCTAGGATTATATTTGAGAGTGTAAAATTTTGTGATCCATATCATATTAAAATAAATCTTCCAGGAAATCAGATGAGAAATTTTAGAATAGACGCGTTTCAAACTACTGAATGTAGTTCATCATTATCCTGATGATGAGCTACATTTAGTATTTTGAAATGCGTCGGTTCTAAAATTTCTCATTTGATTTCTTGAAAGATTTATTTTAATAGGATTATATTGTGACCCCATGAACTCCTATATATAGAAGTAGTTTTTCTTATTTGTATCATCCAATAATTATTCATTTATGTAATGTACTGGAGGTTTCCCCCTCGAAATGGATGATTTCTAAGGCATTGATCTCTCTTTTCTTCTATTTTTGGAGTTGGTTTCATAACATTTGGTATCAGAGCTTTTGATTATAGGGTTTCGTTGCTCCAAACAGGTCATCATGGAATTTTCACTATAATGTTTCTTCTACGAAGGTTCAAACGCTGAAATTTTTACAAAGTGAAATCGAAATCCTGAGGAATGTAGTGTAAAAATTTTAGATCTAGGTTCGCAATATTTTCTAAGATATGATATGTGGAAGTTAGGGTTTTTTCAGGCTCCTGAATTTCACCTAAAACAAGTCATCGTGGAATTTGAGCTACAACATTTTTTCTATGAAGGTTCAGAAGCTAAAAATTTTATAGAGTGAAGCCAAAATCCTAAGGAACTTTCTGTAAAAATTTCAGATCTTGGTCCGCAATAATTGCAGAGATATGATCTGTGGAAGTTAGTGCTTTTTCAGGCTCCCTAATTTCATATCAAAGAGGTGACCATGGTAAAATCATCATAACTCTCTCTATGAGTGTCGGATTGGAATTCTGTAAAAAGTGTCTGCAAATACACGCACGATAGTTTCATGTCTATAAATGTAAGAGCCAAAGGAGGAAACAATGACACATGGCACGTCATACAATTTCACTCTACTGAACAAGTCCATAACTAGGTCATTGTGGGAGATTGGGCATAACTTTGCCTTGAAGAATCCAAATTAGGTCAGACCTATGGAATTCGAAAGGAGATTCAAAGGGGTACTATAGGAGTGAATTTTAGATATTGAATATATCCAAATCACAGAGATAATTCAGTTTTAATATCGAGCTCCTCGAAAGGAAGAAAAAGGTGTGTATTTTTTTCGAATTGCATAAGTCTTGTTTGAAAAAATCAGTTTGAATTGATTCCAAGGGCATATTGTAGAATAGATATCAGTATTGGGTTATAAAATTCCCCATAAAAAAAATTCAACACTTATTAAGCCTTCAGAAGGCTCTAATATGACTCATGAAGACAAATAACTGCAACATGACATAATAAAATTACAAGAGAAATTGCACCAATTTTCGTTCTCACAAAGATCAACAAAAAATGAAATGGAAGTTTTGAAGAAAAGCGTGGAAGCTAAGATGGATGGTTTGAAGAAAGGCATGGAAGCTAAGAAGGATGGCATGGAAGCTGGCGTGGAAGCTAATATGGATGACATGGAAGCCAATATTGATGAAAAAATTAAAGACAACATAGAAAACATGAAGAATGATCTAAAACCGGGCATGGAAGGTTTGACAGAGTTGATACAAGAAATGTTTCCTAATGGAAAAAATATAGTAGAGGAAACTCATGATGAGAATAAAATAAATGTTTATCGTGATTTCATAAACTTTAATGTTGGATGGAAGAACCACCATATTCCAAAGATGGATATGAGGAAGTTTGATGGCAAGGATCTCGTAACATGGATACTACAGATGGAGCATTATTTTAATCTTAGTAATGTGAAAAACACACAAAAGGTACGCATTGCAACTTTACTTTTAGAACAAAATACAAGTGTATGGTATTGATGGATTTTCTCCCATAAAAAAATTGTCACTTGGTAAATTTTTATGGAGGAAATGATAGCACATTATGAGGATACAAAGAGAAACACTTTCTTTAGGAAATTGATAAATCTCAAACAAAAGGGTTCAGTGGTGGAGCACATTGAGGTCTTCCAAAAATTTAATATAAGGGTAATTGATATTCCAGAAGAACACATGATTGATTTCTTCATAGGGACTTTAAGGGGTAACATCCAACATGAGGTTCGCGTTTGGGAACCTAATTCATTGGAGAAGGCATTCAGCTTGGAAAGAAAAATTGAATGTAAAATTATGGCGATAAGGAGGCCTACCACTCACATCTATAAAGATGGAAGTGTTGCTACTCCTAGACTTCCACAACCTACAAGGTTGAAACCACAACAATTGGAAGAAAAAAGAGAAAAAGGGCTTTGCTATAGTTGTGATAGCAAATACACTAAAGGTCATAATTGTGCTGAGAAGAAATTATTTTACATATATTGTGAAGAGGAGGAAGAAAATGAACAAGAAGCTTCAAAATAAGAGGATACACACCAAGAACCAACCCTAGAAGAAGAAGAAATGAGTCCACCATATCATGTAATGCATTGGCAGGAATTACCACTCCTCAAAATCTCAAGATAGGAGGACATATCAAGAAGAAAAAGGTAATAGTGTTGATTGATTTGGGTAGTACCCATAATTTTATTCATTGTAAGGTAGCCAAGGAATTGAATTGTTTCCTATACCCAACACGAGAATGTCAAGTGATGGTTGCAAATGGAGGAACTATAAATTGGTCTAGAAAATGCCATAATATCAAGCTTACCATGGGGGAATATGTATTGAATATTCCAATGCTTTCTATTCCAATGGGAGGTTCTGATGTTGTACTAGGAGTACAATGGTTACAATCTTTGGGGACTGTAGCTTTTAATTTTCAAGAACGTTTCTTGAATTTTTCTTCAAAAGGAAAGGAAGTCGAATTATGGGGTATCGCACGGAATCCAGGAAACATAATAAGCTCCAATTTCATGGCAAAGCTTCTGAAGAAATAACAACGAGGCAGTATTGCACAATTATGCTCACTAGAAGTTTGAACATCGAAATCATTTATTTCTCATCTCAAAAAAATATTGGACAATCATTCCAAGGTGTTTGAAACTCAGAAAAGGACTCCCACCTATTCGTGATCGTGATCATGCTATTCATTTGATTCCAACAAGTGTCCCTCCAAACATCAAGTCTTACATATATCCTGATGTCCAAAAGAGCAAAATTGAACGTATGATTGCAGAAATGTTAGAAAATGTGAAGCTGGGTTACACTTTTTGCCCTTTTTTGAGAAAATTTTTTCATTTTTTTGGGTTCTTCAACTTTCTGCAAACTATAACAATTTTTCCGTGTAGAATTTCATTTTGCGGTAAAAATAAAAGTTGTGAGAAATTTTGTTAGCTTTCTATTACTTATTTTTTGAATTTTTTTTATGCGGATTTGATATGTCAACTTAGCGTTTCTTTGAGTGTGTGTTTCTTAACAATCAAAGAATTCATAAGTAGTCATTTTATGTGGCAACGTTGTATTCATTGAAAATTCTTGTTTTTGAAAAAACAAAATGTGTTACAACAATCTAGACAGAGTCTACTTTGGTTTCATCATATTTACAAAGCCAATGGATGCATATCATAATTACTAGAATTTTTTGAACCGTTCTAATACGAAAAACTGCGTATTTTTTATATGTTTCGTGTGGCAACAAATTTCTTAACATACAAGTTATAAACTAAAAATCTAAAAGCTACCCATTACAGTCAACGGACCAATGTAATGCTCCATAATTTTTTAAATTTTTTTACAATGTATTTTGGGAGATACAAAATTTTCATTTCACTGAATCACGATGACCCTAAAAAATTGTTTGCACTCATTTTATTAGAAAAATAATTAAAATTAATAAACGTCTACGAAATTCCATAAAATTTATATTTCCTGAAAGTAGATTCAATTCTGAAAATGCTTGTCTTGGTTCCGACAGTTAATTAACAAGTTTTCATGGAGTTTAATCAGTCCAAAGTTGCAGAACCGTTTTCAGAGCTTGGCTCTGCGTAATCAGTGACTCGATAGTTCGGCCGAACTATTAGCGACAGTTCGGCCGAACTATGTTTTCCGTTTATGGGCCGCTAAAACTAACGCCTTAATAGTTCGGCCGAACTTATTATCAAAAGTTCGGCCGAACTATTGTGTAATTATCCGTCGGCCGGAATTTTTTGTGGAGCCCCCTACAAAACACATATTTCGCGGTCAATATAAATTGCCGTGAAATGATTCACAATTTTCGCACATTTCGCACTTCATTTCATCTTACAACTTGTTTTGAATTCAAAAATTTTTCTTCAAAGTTTGGGGTCAAAAAAATTTTTTGGAAGACATTTTCTGGAGGCGGCGTGATTTTTCTTGGAGGTTCAAAGTTTGAATTTAAAAAAATTTTTTGGAAGACATTTTTGGAGGCGACGTGATTTTTCTTTGAGGTATGTACGTGTTTTGTGTTGAAATAAATCTTTTGAGCTTTTTTGTTCAAAAATTTTTCTTTACATTTTAAGATTTAAAGAATTTTTTTGGAAGACATTTCTTGGAGGCGGTGTGATTTTTCGTAGAGATATGTACGTGTTTTGGATTGGATTACGTATTTTTTAGAAAATATTTTTTTAAATTAAATCTTTTTTGATATTGTTTGTAATTGAGTTATTGTCTAATTTTTTAAAGGAAATTTTTTAAACCTCATACCCTATTATCATGGGAAATCGAAGAACTTGTGTGAGAAAATATGATCGAAAAATAAAGCCCGAGGAACGTAGAGAAGAGACGAGACAATATCGCAAAAGAAAGTTAGAGGCTCTCTCAAATATTGAAGAGGAAAATCAACCTCAAGCAGAAATTGAAGCAGGTATGTAAATGTAAATATTACATGCTCTATTGATATATATTTAAAATTTCCGTAATGTAAAATGTAACGCTTAATTTTTATTTGATAAACTAGTTTGAAAAATATTTTGTTTGATGTACACAGACAGAGATATTCCTCAAAATATTGAAGAAGAAAATCAACCTCAAGCAGAAATTGAAGCAGGTATGTAAATGTAAATATTATGATTTATTGATGTATTTTTAAAGTTTTCCCAATGTACAATGTGAAGCTTAATTTTTATTTGATGAACTAGTTTGAAAAATATTTTGTTTAATGTAAACAGACAGAGACACTCCTCAAAATATTGAAGAAGAAAATCAACCTCAAGCAGAAATTGAATCGGGTATGTAAATGTAGATATTATGATCTATTGATATATTTAAAATTTTCCTAATATTTATTGACATATTTATTAATTTATTTATTTATTGAATATGTACTATTTTTTCGAATATGTACAGATGAAATCACTATCGATAATGAGATGTTAGAAAATGTCGACACTCGCACATATGGAGATAAAAAACCTGACTATTTTATACGATATCGTGTCGAGAAAATTTTGGATATGTCTTTCAAAACTGAGGTGACAGTTCAAGCTCAAATGTTGAAATGTCTCTTATCATCAAGGAAATTAAAAGAAGCGACGACACTATTGGGTATTCGAAAATCAACCAAAGATAAAAAAATGAAAGAAGAGGTTATAAAAAATATGAGTAGTGCTATAGAGCCAATTAGGAGATCTAGAGATAAAAATGTTTCAAATATACGTAGAGGAATACAAATGGCAATGGTTTCACCAAGTACTCAAGAGAATCGTTTGAATCTAGCATCTATGGCACGAGCACTGGGAACCTCGCGAAAAACTCTGCACAAACATCGCAAATTTCGACTGCAAATAGACGTAAATGATGAACTCGCTTGTTGGAGAGCTATTTGTAGGCAACCATACAAAGATAGACTTGGAGAAGATGTTAAAAAAATAATATATGAATATTGGAAGAACAATTCGCGTGTTTCACCCACTGCAAGACATGTGATGCGAAGAAGAATAGCGCAAAATCAATACGAAGAACATGAAAAACATCTCTTGGAAACCACTCAAATAGAGTTATTCAACAAGTTCAAAGAAGAGAATCGTCAAATTCAAGTTTCACTCAGTGCTTTTGTTCAACAAAAACCATGGTATGTAAAACCTATCACCGTACGCGACACTTGTTGTTGCTGTTATCATGTGGAATTTGAGTTATATTATGACACATTCCTTGATTTCGGTAGAACATTATGGAATGATTCACCTCCTCCTTCCACTATCCGTGAATTCATATCTCAAATTCTATGTGAAAGAGAAAGTGATGAACTATTTTACAAAAAGAAATGTGTTGGTGGTAAAAAATGCGATGATTGTGGAAATTTGACTAAATTTCAAAACAAATATCGTATTGATATAATGATCAATCATTGTCCAACATGAAAGTGAAATGGAAGAGATACGAATATACCAGTACATCGATTCAAAGTGCAGATAGTGTTAAAAGAATCGAATTACGAGAAGACGAAATTTTTCTAATAGACTTTTTGAGAAAGTTTGAAGCATAAATTTACAAATACACCATGCATTCCCATAGAGCTCGATGGCAAGACTTGCAATTCAAAAAATCTCGTGAAGTTTTTCCACCAGGAACCATTTTGTCAGTGATTGATTTTGCAGAAAACTACACATTGGCTCCACAAAAAGAAATTCAGAGTGAATACTATCACTCTGACCAAGTCTCCATGCTCGTTCATATTCTATATAGACATGCTGAACAAAATGTCGATCATATAGAAAGCACGAGTGAAAATCGACATATCATTAAAGAATATCATTTTTATATCAGTGACGATCGTACGCATGATACATGTTTTGTACAACATTGTTTTAGAAAAATTTATGATTCATTGAAAAATCGTGGAATAACATTCAATGAACATTGGATATGGTCAGACGGATGCGCAGGTCAATTCAAATCTGCACGATCATTTTTTTGGTTGTGTCGTCTTCATAAGAAAACCTCCATTAAACATTGTTGGAATTTCTTTGAGACTGACCATGGAAAAGGATAACATGACGGTGCAGGAGCATGCATAAAATGAGTACTTCGAAGATATCAAATGAACCACTTTGCACGCTGACTTGCAAACGCTGAAGAAGTTGTTCAATGGTGCAAAAATGCTCTAAGCCATGAGATTAACCCATCACGAGAAGTGCAAAGGTACATTCAATTTAATTTATATTGGTAATCTAATTTTAAAAATTGTACATTTATCATGCAATGATTATTTTTAATTGTATTTTGATATCATATTTACAAATTCTTTCTAATTTTCCATATAAAGGTTTTTCTGGCATATTGGAATCGGAGACGTAAATAGATCAATTGGAAATGAAGTTGGAACAATAAAAGGGACTCGAAAATTGCATTCAATTCAAACAAAATTGTCCACAAATGTGTTAGCATTGGATAAAAGAAAATATTCTTGTTTTTGTGATGTTTGCATAGACAACACAAAATCCAATGACATCTGTGAAAACAAAATGTATGTGAACGATTGGAAACTTACAGAGCTAAATACAAAGGGAAAAATGTCTGTTGCAATGATTGAAGAAATGGAATCAGAGGAAACTACAATATCATCCGATGGTGATCGAGTTTCTGATCTTGTTAGAGAAGGTAACAATTGAATTACTTTTTAATGATTTAAAGATTTACAAATTTAAATTTAAATATGCATAATTAAATGTTAAATTTATTTTATTGTGCAGGAGATGTTTTTGCTGTAATTGCACCTATTGACAATGATGAAAATGTGA
The DNA here is from genome assembly GCA_034641835.2 of Pinus albicaulis. Taxonomy (NCBI): domain Eukaryota; kingdom Viridiplantae; phylum Streptophyta; class Pinopsida; order Pinales; family Pinaceae; genus Pinus; species Pinus albicaulis. Next base: position 939,444,111 of record CM076572.1, on the reverse strand, counting down.
AGTATTATTTGATGCGTTGCACTGAACGAAAAATGAAATTATTACAAGACTATAATGATCACGGATTTCAGTATGACAAAGGGTCTATTATACTGAAAGGTTATTTTTTCAAACAAACTCGTCAAAGTGGAGACTTTGTTTACTTCGAAGACTATGAACCTGATTCCATAAGTTGTCAATATAGTCACTTGGTGTGTGCAGCACGCATAAAGTTGATAGAAGTTCAATCAAAGAAAAAAATCAAAAATTAAGAAATGGAAAATGTCAAAATCCGATCATGAACGGATTATTGAGGATGGAATTCCATTAGAATTTTTTTGAGTGAAGTGTCACGACAACAATTTATTATCTTTTAAACCTTTCAGTACTCAACTAAAAATTGAACTGCTTATGTTATTTGTGGTTTGCAAATGTTACAAATTGTTTGGGTACAAGCACGTGCTCTAGTTTCCACTGAAAATAGTTTTTCTATACATGTGCATTGATTAAAAATGTTAAATATGTATTGGATATATATATTCTAGAATGAAATTAATTGTTCTTGTATATTAATTGTTTTTATATATGTTCTCCGACCATATGGTACAAACTATTTCACTTTATTTTGTAAAGTCAGATTCGGTCCCCATATGGCCTAGCCTCCAAGGGACGAGATAACAAGTGGTTGTCCCCACTTGCCCGAATCTCGGCTTTTAAGTACAATTTTACTGTTTATGTCGAGCATCTTACATGATGTCCTAGCCAAAGATAGATTCTCTTTGTTTCAAATTTCTAGTAAAAGTTGTCACTGAATGCCCCGCTCGAACTCTTGTAGTAAACACCATACCTCATCTCTCTTGCTCTCCAATATTATTAGGTTTAATTAAATTATAACACAAAAATCGTTCTAGACATTATCAATAATTTTTTGCTCTTAAAGTAAAATCAATGAACATTATTAATCCAATGTCTTTACAAGTAATGTACCATCATACATGCAATTATATCAAATTAGAAATCAACATATACAATGAAATCAATGGGGATTGTCTTGTTGCAAGTAGTTCATAATTTCAATTTACCATATGTGAAAATGTAGGTTGAAACCATCCAAAACTTTAAGTTGTAAATTGAAACCATCCAAAACTTTAAGTCTTAAAACCCTTTCGATTATATATTGTGCATCATTAAAACATTTAACATTTAAAGTTTCATTAAATATCACATGAAAAATGTAGATTGAAACCATCCAAAACTGGAGTTTTAAAAACTTCACATGCCACATGCCAATTATAATTCAACAATCCAACAAAAACATTTAACAAATTAAATATCACACGCCACACTAAGACGACCACACTAAGAGGATTGGTGCACTTCGTTTGGAAGGAGTCAATATATGTCGTATTAGAACGATTAGACAGAATTCGAAAAAGAAAGAGCTTGAACCAATTCAAGCAAGTCCAGGATCAAATTGTTATATGGAGCTTCATGAGAAGAGATATGTGAAAAGCACTGCTAAGCCAAGGGCTAGTTCGAAAAACATATTGGAAGAGGAAATGTTGAAGAAGATTGCGAAAGTAAGGCACAAGACAAGGAGGAATGATGATGAAAGTTCCTTGGACTTGAGATTCATGTCTACAACCGTACATGGGAAAAATTTCTCTGCTTTGATAGACACGGGGCTACCCATAGCTTCCCAAGTCGAAAGGCAGCTTCATCTCTTAGAAAGAGGAAGGCTAGCATCGAGAAAGAGTTGAGTGCTTTCAAGGCAGTCAACTCAAGGATAAAAGTAGCACGAATGGTGTCATGAAAAGCACACATGTGAGAGTAGGGTCATGGTTTGGAAAGATAGACTTAAGAGTCATTGACATGGATGATCATTCTATGATGGACCATACCAATGATGGACCGAGACATGAACTCTTAATTCTTGTGATCAATCTTAAACTATTTTATGAAAGATAGATAAACCATTTAAATATTTATCTCAAACTCTTGTAGTAAACACCATACCTCAAGTCTCTCTTGCTCTCCAATATTATTAGGTTTAGTTATTATAACACAAAAATCATTCTACATTGTCAATAATTTTTTGCGCTTACACTGAAATCAATGAACACTATTAATCCAATGACTTTACAAGTAATGTACCATCATACATGCAATTATATCAAATCAGAAATCAACATATACTATAATGAAATCAATGGGGATTGTCTTGTTACAAGTAACATTTCAATTTACCACATGTGCAAATGTAGGTTCACATTCTATCATTCATGTAGTTTTAAAAACTTCAGATACCATTAGAATTATAATTCAACTATCCAACAAAAACATTTAACATTAAATATCACATGCCATGCCAATTAAAATTCAACTATCCAACAAAAATATTTAACATTAAATATCAAATGTCAAATGTAATTCAATGACAACATTACTTCACATTCACATGCCAAAAGTACTAAAACCATCCAAAGAACACTGAAATCAATGAACAAGTTATTAATCCAATGAATTTACAAGTAATGTACCATCATATGTATGCAATTATATCAAATCAGAAATCAACATATATAATGTAATGAAATCCAATGACTTTACAAGTAATGTACCATCATACATGCAATTATATCAAATCAGAAATCAACATATACTACATAATGAAATCAATGCGGATTGTTTTGTTACAAGTAACATTCCAATTTACCACATGCAAATGTAGGTTCACATTCTATCATTCATGTAGTTTTAAAAACTTCAGATACCATTAGAATTATAATTCAACTATCCAACTAAAACATTTAACAATAAATATCACATGCCATGCCAATTATAATTCAACTATCCAACAAAAATATTTAACATTAAATATCAAATGTCAAATGTAATTCAATGACAGCATTACTTCACATTCACATGCCAAAAGTACTAAAACCATCCAAAGAAAACTGAAATCAATGAACAAGTTATTAATCCAATGACTTTACAAGTAATGTACCATCATATGTATGCAATTATATCAAATCAGAAATCAACATATATAATGTAATGAAATCCAATGACTTTACAAGTAATGTACCATCATATGTATGCAATTATATCAAATCAAAAATCAACATATATAATGTAATGAAATCAATGGGGATTGTCTTGTTACAAGTAACATTTCAATTTACCACATGTGCAAATGTAGGTTCACATTCCATCATTCATGTAGTTTTCAAAACTTCAAATGCCATGCCAATTATAATTCAACTATCTAACAAAAACATTTAACATTAAATATCACATGCCATGCCAATTATAATTCAACTATCTAACAAAAACATTTAAAACATTAAATATCACATGCCATGCCAATTATAATTCAACTATCCAACAAAAACATTTAACATATATATGTCCAAAAATATGTCCAAAAAACATATTGTAATAAAATATGTCCAAAAATTGTAAATCTCACTCAAGTATCAAACTGTATCAAGTTTAACAAATTTTAAAACCATCTAAACTTTGAAATAAAATCAAATCTACTGTATGTCTTGTCCGTCAAATGGAAGATCTAGCCTCTGGGTCCCGGTTGGCTCGCTATCTTGTAAAGGGAAAACCTACATACACAATGTACATGTACTTGAACATTAAAATTTGAAGTTTTAAAAATTAACGAGAATATATATATCTATAACTTCATGTAAAAAACAAAATATAACAAAAAAATCGCGCAATACCTCGTAAGGTTGCCTCTCCATTTGATGAAGAGTATCTGCCATAGAAACATCTGTAGTGGTAACCTGTACAATATACATGTACAGTTAAATATAAATTTATATATAACTATATATACATAAATAATTTATATAAATTAAAAACTTTCAAATGAAAATGCACGTGTGTACATATATATAAACTTATTTGAACAATAATATTAAAAAAAAAGAACTAAAGACAACTTCTTCAAATGTTGTGGATGTCCCTATCTCCGTCGCTAAAGTCCTCGGATTAAAAAAATCTTCTATACAAACCTAAATTCAAAAAATTTTAAATAACTCAAAATATAGATCTCTCTCTCTATATCTCAATTTTTTATGGAACTTTTTGAGGCAACATAAATTTTGAACTTGTGAAAAATTGTCCATACTTGGTCATCTCCCAATGAAGTAGAAGGTATATCTCCTAAAGAAGAAGAAGGTACCGGGATCCCAAAAACATCAGACGGAATCGGTACCTGTTAAAACATTTTATCGAATTATATATATACATACACATGTACATGTGTGGCAACAGTTATTTATTTTAGAGTCACTTAAAAAACACTAACATACATGTGCCAACATATCATGATGGGCAGACCCATCTGCATCGTTTGAGCCAGAGGTCCCGAACGTAATATTAACATTTTCGTCACGCATCATGCCTGAGAACTGCAAATGGTGTTTTAACATATAATCATACATTTTTGTTAGATTAATGTACACATACAAATAAATGTATACATGTGTACATACACATGTATATATTACAAATTGTACACATGTATATGTAAATATAATTTCAAATCCTAAGGTCACTAACACATACCGTTCCGGTGCCCTCTTCCTCACGAAAAATTAGGTCTTGTAGACCATTGCGACAATTTATTGCGTATGTTCGGAGATCTTCAACATTCATGTTGTAAATCTCCTCATCTGTATGATAAACAAAATTGGCACGTGCATATTCACGTGCTCTTTGTCGATTTAAGACAAGATCGACTCCACTCAATCCGCTATGAACATTTTCAATCATAACATCTCTTGCTTCACGACTTATTTGAGAAGTCGCATCCATCTCTGATCGCAAGGTTTCGACTCGAGACGGTTGACTCACCAATGGCGGCTCAGGGCGAGGCAACTCCACATCTCGCTTTGCGCCCTTACGTTGACATAATCGACCTCTCCCCGGGCCAAAAAATTCTGAAGGAAGATCATTGTAGTCGGGTTTCATACCCTTAAAAAATTCTGCATAAAACATTTGTGCAAAATAAAGAGGAACATCATCGTTCCATGGAAGCCTTCCAAAGGCCGCAAGATGTCGACTATACAAATATTTTGCTATGTCTGGGTGCTTGAAATACTGCACCTTCAACATCTTTCTTTTTGGCCCTTCCTTAAAATTAAACATTGACTTAGCGTCCTGTCTTGAAACTTGTTTTTTTATGTCCTGCCATTTATCGGGACCTATCACTGCGTCTCTTCTCTGTCTCATCACTTCTACAAACGAATCAGTGGTTGGCCCCAAATCTTTGTACACTTTTACCATTTCACTCAATGAATGTGCAACTATCTGTAGGCTTTGTCTACTCTCAGCAGGTAGAGTCAAATCCTGGAGATCTGTCTGCAATTTTGTATAAAGGCTTTGACACCTTTGTAAGGTGCATTCCGCCATGTTCCTTTCCCATGGTATATCAGTAATCTCAGCCGGATAAGTTGTGCTAGGTTGACAGCCTTCTTCTTCAATGTAGCGCGCTGCCCTGCGTCTTTTTTGACCACTGGCTCGAACATTTTGAGCCTCTGCATAAATATATATATAATTTCATATATTAGAAAAAACATGTGTAAAAAAAGTTGTAAAAATTTAATGAAAAAATATTGAAATTGATGGCAACCTTGATGTTGTTGGTTAACATCATCTCCAACATGACCCTGCTGAGAACTAGCCCCAGAATGATGCCGCTGAGAACCAGACCCACAGCGACCCTGCTGAGAACCAGCCCCAGAATGATGCTGCTGAGAACCAGACCCACAGCGACCCTGCTGAGAACCAGCAGCCATTGATTGCTGGCCTTCGGGGGAATAAATATCACCCCTTCCGGCACCATGTTACCTCGACCGGTTGAACCTTGGCCACACTCCATTGATGGAGTAGAAAGCCTTCTCCTCTTGCCTCCTAAAAATTAAAATATGAAACTTGTTAACAACTAATTTCACTCACAAAGTTAGTAAAAAAATAAATTCCATATGTACACACATGTATGTAGATTTAAGATTATATTTAAATACCGTGAACATCCTCTGATCCCCGAGACTCCATATGGGATTCGGTTGATCTTCGTCTTTCATCCTCCATGATATATATCTATTGGTCGACATTCACAAAATAGATTTCAAAAATCAATACCTCAGAGTAAAATCCAATTTGGGGATGTTAAATCCAATATGTTCTATATTTCTTACATTTCAGCCCTCCTATTTTTCTTTCCAACCAAGGTTTATAAAATAACATGAGAAGCAACATGAGACTTAGAACAATCATTTTCATTATCTATATGGAAGGCAAGAATGATTATATCCCCTTATAGGGAAAGCGCTAGAGATTCTCCATCATGCATAATCGTACGTTTATGCTTATAGAGTGAAAAAACTAAAAGAATCAACTTGTAGGGTCATTTAAATGGGGGGTGGAGAATTCCTGGGTCTTTGCAAATTCAAAGTATGGTGCATGTTGCATGAAGCAAGATGTTGAAAGTAGAGTTATGTTAGACACATATAAATGCAACAAATATGGAAATTTGTACATGAGCTCTATTATTTCCTTTTAATATGTGATCCATGCCTTCTTAATTCATATTTTTATCTCTTCTATTAATTATGTTATTCTTTCTATGTATTGTTCTAGTACAAGGGGTGAAATAATTTCGTATCATTTTCTAAGTGGTGAGGTCGCTTGAAATCTCCAATAGTTGTGTTGGTGTGGTGGGAACCATGCTAGGAGTTGGGCATTCCATTGATATGTCAAACTTAGTGTATGAGGAGCATCCAAAATTAGGCGGATTGGGATCTTGATGAGGGGGATATGTCACTTGATGCATGCAGTGATGATGGTATTTGATGAGTACAGGACACATATAGATAAGATGAGTGTCTTTAACATAGAGCACTCAAGGGCATGCCAAATACTAATTAATCGAGTTCGTGACATAATAAATGGTGGAAGAGGAATCATCAACATATGAGGTTGGTGTAAGTGGTGGTGCTACTATTGAGGCATGATGTATGGTGACCAACACATCTTGATATCGTCGGAGATTGAGACAATGTTGTGTATAATGTTTGTGTTTCACATAAATAGACAAGAGGTTGTTGGTTCTTAAACCCTTATTACGTGATGAGGTGGCAACATCACATGATGGAGTGGGGAGAAATGGGGGTGCTTAAGGGGTATGAAGGATACCCTTCAACTCATGAAGCATGGGGCATGAATTGGTGGGATGACCTAATGTGTCTCAAAGGGCACACGTGGGACTAACCATGGGTATTTTTGGTTGAAGGCTCTTTCTATTAAAATAAAAATTATAAATAACTATGGAAACTTGCATTAACAAATTATCCTACAAAAATTATTGTAGAAAATTTTCAAAATTGAAATGCAACCTTAAAGTCCTTGCATTCTTTCATCAACTTTGTTAATAATTGAATAGTCTACTAGTTGACTATATTACCAACTGCAATGAATATTGTCTTTTCCTAATTTTCATTGTGAAAATGGATCCTCACATTAATGTGATAGGATCTTTTTCATCTCTCAAGTTACTAGGTCAAATCATCCTAATGGGTAAATTAATTGTGAGATAAATTACAAGCATTAAATGTCAATCCAGGTTCTTATACTTCTGAAGTACACTTGCACAATATATGCTAAAGCCAAAATATGGAGACAATTATCACCAAATCCAACGTACGATTATGCATGACGGAGAATATCTAGCGCTTTCCCTTGTTAAATATATTAACAACGGAAAGCGCTAGAGATTCTCCATCATGCATAATCGTACGTTTATGATTATAGAGTGAAAAAACTAAAAGAATCAACTTGTAGGGTCATGTAAATGGGGGGTGGAGAATTCCTGGGTCTTTGCAAATTCAAAGTATGGTGCATGTTGCATGAAGCAAGATGTTGAAAGTAGAGTTATGTTAGACACACCTAAATGCAACAAATATGGAAATTTGTACATGAGCTCTATTATTTCCTTTAATATGTGATCCATGCCTTTCTCTAATTCATATTTTTATCTCTTCTATTAATTATGTTATTCTTTCTATGTATTGTTCTAGTACAAGGGGGTGAAATAATTTCGTATCATTTTCTAAGTGGTGAGGTCGTTTGAATCTCCAATAGTTGTGTTGGTGTGGTGGGAACCATGCTAGGAGTTGGGCATTCCATTGATATGGTCAAGGTACTTAGTGTATGAGGAGCATCCAAAATTAGGCGGATTGGGATCTGGATGAGGGGGATATGTCACTTGATGCATGCAGTGATGATGGTATTTGATGAGTACAGGACACATATAGATAAGATGAGTGTCTTTAACATAGAGCACTCAAGGGCATGCCAAATACTAATTAACCGAGTTCGTGACATAATAAATGGTGGAAGAGGAATCATCAACATATGAGGTTGGTGTAATTGGTGGTGCTACTATTGAGGCATGATGTATGGTGACCAACACATCCTGATATCGTCGGAGATTGAGACAATGTCAAGTGTATAATGTTTGTGTTTCACATAAATAGACAAGAGGTCGTTGGTTCTTAAACCCTTATTACGTGATGAGGTGGCAACATCACATGATGGAGTGGGGAGCAATGGGGGTGCTTAAGGGGTATGAAGGATACCCTTCAACTCATGAAGCATGGGGCATGAATTGGTGGGATGACCTAATGTGTCTCAAAGGGCACACGCGGGACTAACCTTGGGTATTTTTGGTTGAAGGCTCTTTCTATTAAAATAAAAATTATAAATAACTATGGAAACATGCATTAACAAATTATCCTACAAAAATTATTGTAGAAAATTTTCAAAATTGAAATGCAACCTTAAATTCCTTGCATTCTTTCATCAACTTTGTTAATAATTGAATAGTCTACTAGTTGACTATATTACCAACTGCAATGAATATTGTCTTTTCCTAATGTTCATTATGAAAATGGATCCTCACATTAATGTGATAGGATCTTTTTCATCTCTCAAGTTACTAGGTCAAAGCATCCTAATGGGTAAATTAATTGTGAGATAAATTACAAGCATTAAATGTCAATCCAGGTTCTTATACTTCTCAAGTACACTTGCACAATATATGCTAAAGCCAAAATATGGAGACAATTATCACCAAATCCAACGTACGATTATGCATGACGGAGAATATCTAGCGCTTTCCCTTGTTAAATATATTAACAAGGGAAAGCGATAGAGATTCTCCATCATGCATAATCGTACGTTTATGCTTATAGAGTGAAAAAACTAAAAGAATCAACTTGTAGGGTCATTTAAATGGGGGGTGGAGAATTCCTGGGTCTTTGCAAATTCAAAGTATGGTGCATGTTGCATGAAGCAAGATGTTGAAAGTAGAGTTATGTTAGACACACATAAATGCAACAAATATGGAAATTTGTACATGAGCTCTATTATTTCCCTTAATATGTGATCCATGCCTTTCTCTAATTCATATTTTTATCTCTTCTATTAATTATGTTATTCTTTCTATGTATTGTTCTAGTACAAGGGGGTGAAATAATTTCGTATCATTTTCTAAGTGGTGAGGTCGTTTGAATCTCCAATAGTTGTGTTGGTGTGGTGGGAACCATGCTAGGAGTTGGGCATTCCATTGATATGGTCAAGGTACTTACTGTATGAGGAGCATCCAAAATTAGGCGGATTGGAGACAATTATCACCAAAATTAGGCGGATTGGAGACAATTAATTATGTTTTGCGGGTCAGAAAGCCAAAATATGGAGACAATTATCACCAAATCCAACGTACAATTATGCATGATGGAGAATATCTAGCGCTTTCCCTTGTTAAATATATTAACAAGGGACAGCGCTAGAGATTCTCCATCATGCATAATCGTACGTTGATGCTTATAGAGTGAAAAAACTGAAATAATCAACTTGTAGGGTCATTTTAATGGGGGCTGGAGAATTCAGGTCTTTGTAAATTCAAAGTATGGTGCATGTTGCATGAAGCAAGATGTTTAAAGTAGAGTTATGTTAGACACACTTAAATGCAACAAATATAGAGCTGAGGATTGAGCTGAGGATTGGGGTTGGCTCATTAAGAGGGTTGAAGGAAAGATTAATAATTGGTGTTATAGATGGCTCACTTTAGGGGGACGGATGACTTTTATCAAGTCAACTCTGGAAGGTTTACTTGTGTATTAGTTTACTCTAACAAAGATTGCAAAGTCCACTATTAACAAGATCCAAAAATGCATGAGCAATTTTCTATGGAATGATAGAAAGTGTAGTCCTCTTAAGCATTTTCTCAAGTGGGACATGTGGGCTCAGCCAAATCAAAGAACGTACAATTATGCATGATGGAGAATATCTAGCGCTTTCCCTTGTTAAATATATTAACAAGGGAAAGCGCTAGATATTATCCATCATGCATAATCGTACGTTGATGCTTATAGAGTGAAAAAACTGAAAGAATCAACTTGTAGGGTCATTTTAATGGGGGCTGGAGAATTCACGTCTTTGCAAATTCCATCATTCCATCATTCAAACACAAAAGTTGAATTAACAGTTGCATGGGCTCTTTTGTTTTTTGTAGCGTCCTCGAATATCTCCTATATGCACATCCATATTTAATGTCATCATTATAGGGCGTTGGTGGTACCACCCACATCCCTCACCACATGTCATCATGGTCTTACCGTGTGGCCCGCACGGTCTCCTACCACCTCACTCCTTTCTCTGTACACTTGGCACCCCAATCGGAGAATACTTTGTTAATGTTAATCATTCTTCAACACTCTCACTAATTCCAAAGCTAAAATAGGCATATATTCATTCTTGAAATAAGTTAATTTCTGATTATGTTTTAATTAAATATAATTAATTAAATTTTAGTATTATAAATAATAATTAATTAGTAATTATATTACTAATAATTAAATATTTATTTTATTATTAAAAAACTAAGGAGAAGGGAAGGTAGCAGGGGAGCGGAGTAGCTCAAATTGTGATAAGTACAAGAGAAAAATCAAAATAGGGGGTTTATGGACACATTGAAGAATGTCGTAGATTCATTGAAAAATATGTGAGCACTAAGAAGTTTTATTGGTGCAGAGAAACAATTGGAATTACTTCCATGGATTGTTGATCATGTACTCTTATAACCTCCTATATGAAAAGAAAACAAGAAGTGGGAAACTTTTGGCTATGTGGTATACTATTTGCATGATTAGCCTTATTTACACCACAGTTCCTAACGAGGGGGGTTTCCCTACCCCATATAATTAGTGGTGTGGGGGGTACAAGGGTGACGACACGAAATCATTGAGAGATATAGAAAAAGCATTCTGGTTTTCCTAGTTTTGGGTATCTAGGGTAAAATCTTTGTGCAAATAGTGTTTTTGCTATTGATTTTTTTATGTTTTATATTGAGAATCTATTTGTATGATTTATCTAATAAGGGTTAAAACCTACATTATCAAGTGTTTTCATGCATCAACAAACAAATAAAAGAGAGGAAAAAAATATTTATTTTTAAGTAGATAAACATGATATGCATGTAGGCAGATAATATTAATGATAGGATAAATGAAAATAATATCGGTAACCTATCCACATAGATAAATGGATTATAATAATTTTTTTTATTTTATAGTTTGTTATGGAAAACTACAATTTTCAAAACTTTAATAATCAATTGGGAACTATCAACAAGAAACATGGATGAAAATAGTGGATCTTTATTCAAGTAGGTAGGTGGCAATAGTAATCACAACCTATTGACTGATAAACAATGTACAAATAAATAAACCATATCAATCTACCACCTAAGTGGGAATAATCTTTAAGAACATGTGTTTTCTCCTTGGAGGTCACAAGTTAAATTTTAGAGTGGGGTAGGGTATTTAAATGTAACAATATATTATTTGTAGTTATTAATGTGGAACTAGCAAAGTACCGACACTCTAATTCTTACTTACATGCTACAGATAAAGGGATGAATTACATTTCTTCAAAATACCCTGATACCCCCTAAATAAAACATGTCCATGAATTAATAGTACATATTAGTTGATCTATACAAAAATTCAAATCCATGAAGTCATAAGCTACATCAACACAACCATACCTCCTAAACCATGATTGCTTCATAAACCATTTAACCTTGCCATCAATTACAAATTCATATAGAATATATTATAGGTTGCATAAAAGACATTCAAAACACATTTGATCTTCTATTGGAAATTGTCCTTTTATAATAAAAAAAAAAAAATCAAGAATTCCAACAAAATGTAACACAATAGTATTATAATTGTTTCATAGAGGATACAAAATTATTAAATATTTTCTAGCAAATAGTATCATAGCATTCCTAAAAAATATCCTAAATATTAAATATTTTCTAGCAAATAATATCATATCATTTCTCAAAAATGTCTTTAAATCGATTTCAAAAATTCGCTTCTATCGTTCTAATAATTTAATTTAACTACAAACAGTTAAATATTTGAAAACAGGTGCAACAATCATTTAATATGCAACTATTGTATAAAAAAAACAACCAAACCACAACACATATACAACAATCATAACAAAAGAAAAATCAAGTATATGAAGTTTATTTGATCATATGTATGAATGATGTTTCGCGCATCATCTTGTTATCTATTACCTAAATTTGACTATGCAACAAGTAATAGTCATTACATTTCTTGTAGGCATCACATATTTAATTATTATTGTTCGCATTTATGTATGATAAATGATAAAAATTAATAATAATAATTCTTGCATACTTAATATTTATGTGGATGATGTTTTACTGCATCATATTTATTTCTACTAAAAAGCCCTTCTTACAACTTGAATAATGATCATTATTCAGGTTGTTGTCTCTGATCTTTTTGGCAACTGATTATGATTTTGCTATGTTTAAATGACTTGATTTTTATACCTAGAACATTTGTAACGGTGGTGATCATTAACGTATGAATAATTCTGAACTTTTCACGAAAAAAATAGATGTTACATTTATGAACCTCCATATGACATAATTGTTATGACATAACATTCATTACGATACGGGTTGGTGGCTTGTCGGTCTTTTTAGCCAGTGATTATGATTTTGTATATGTTTCCGGAGCGAAACGATGGGTTTTTATATAGAACATTTGCTGTAATTAATTTAAATACCTTCATACCCCATCTTAAACTAGCTGCTTTTGCTAGTTGTGCAATGTTTCTTTATATGTCATGTGTAAAGCAAATTAAAGCAACAATTTTTTCCAATATATAGGATGTGAGAATATATGGTTCTCCTACTTCATGCATTCATTCCCGTTTGCGTCGGCCTCCCTCCACGAAAGCGAGAGATGTGTCCTTTCAAATTTTGCAACTGCTATTCAATTAATATTTTGCAAACCCGCTGAGTCATACCCCGAAGCAATTAAATATCGTCCTCAAGATTTTTGGATGGGCAGAATAGAAAGTGGTTCAGATTTCAATGCAAATTGAAGATAGTTGCGATTAAAGAAGAAAGAAACAATGAATATTTTTAATGAGTTCCAGAAATCTACAAGACAACGTGGACAATGGCATATTGTTTCGAAACAAAAAATGAACAATGGCATAATTGTTGGAACTAGCGTAGCACGCCATGAGCTTCAGGATTACGGAACATGCAGATCATAGATGGCCAGACGATGGCAATCAGCCTGAAGCGACTGCCAGTGACTAACTACTTAATCGGCCTGAAGCCGGTGACAGCAGGACAGCGACAACAGCGATGGAACCCGAAGCAAAAAGCAATGGCAGCGAAGGCAAAAGCAGGTAACGCTAACGCTGTGATGGTTTATATGTAAAACCAGGTTAAGCGAAACTTTTGATGGGGTCGGCCCGAACTTTCTATTGCTGGTTTTCCAAACCATAGGCAAAAATTCTGTTTTGTATTGTCAACGTGCCGTCGATCAACGGACTCAATAGTTGGGCGAACTGTTTAATAAAGTGCGGCGAACTATTGAGTTGGTGAGAACTTCATATAATGTTACGGCGAACTATTGCCCGAAAAAGTCCCCCGACGATTCTCACAAAGTGCTTTCGACTGCGTTTCCATGTGATGAAAATACAAAAGGAAGAATTGCGAATGTTCGACTGGACGCAGCAACCCACCATGATGCACTATCCTTGATGGAGTGGAACTGTCGAAAGGGGATCTTGAGAAAAGTAAATATAGGGTTCTAGATTTCCATCACCACACCACATTGGTAAAATAAATGAATGCTTTGTTCCTATGAATGTCCACATAGATAGCACCACCTGGACCAGAGTTCCCTCTCTTGCAGAGATTGTGCGATATCAATATTTTGTTTATCCAAACTATCCAGAAGTCTATTATATACTTAATAGGTGCCCAATATTTCCACATTTTGTTGAACCAAATAGGAGTTAGATGACCAAAAATAATGGGAAATATATACCTGTATGTGTCCCTAGTGTGAACAATATTATTCTGTACAATGCCACCCCATGTCATATAATCACTACGTGTATCGAGGTGCAGTCCAAAATCCCATAACTTGTTGCAATAAAGGTTCCATTAATGAGCGTTTTCACTGAGAAGTCCCATCTCATCCCCCACCTTCCAGATAGGATATATATCATCCCATGTTTTAATCACCTGCTGAATATAGAAACACCTCATACATGTATTCCATACAACAATTTTCTATTGGGTGTGACATATCTCTTGACACCGTGAATGTCACCACAACCGACTAAGATTTTTGTGCCATCCCTGAATGACCAACACATCCATTGTATGTGCAAATACCATACCTTCTTGAAACTCATCCATGTATGTGATCCACTAACATTGCTGAGTACCCCACCGGTACCACTCATCAACAAGACGACACTGTAAGTATTTGTAAGGTTGTTGATTTCCTAGGGTATCTTACGAGTGAAACGAAGAGAAATACTACTGTTATTGCTGTCAGCACAAATCCTCCAATGGAACAACCTCAGGTGGAATGAGTAGATTTATATCAATTGATCCTCGTCCAACTCCAAATATAATACCAATGGAAACAAAATGAAAATTATGTTTGAAGGTAATAAATCAAATATTGAATAGGGAGAAATCATATTTACCTATTACAATCAAATTTTTCCTACCTCTTATATCAAGGATCCACAAATTTTGGTAAGAAAATGCATACTTGATAGATAGGGAACAAAAGACATAACAAAATTTAAAGGTTTTGGTAGAATGAGACTATTTCATTAATATTTGTATATTTTAGAGTTGTAGAAGGTGATTGGGAAACCTACCATTGTCGTGGCATTTGTCAAGATGTGATGTGCCATTGATATAATAGCAAAGAAATGGTTTTGAAATATTATAACCAAAAATCCCTTTACTCTTCTAGCAAATGCCACAATGTAATATTCCAAAATTATCATGCAGCTAATTGGAATATTGATTTTTTCTTTTAACACTTAAGAGATGAATAAATAGGTAAGGAGTCCCATACATTTCAAAAATAGGAATAAAATCCCTCATAATGTAAAAATGGATCATTATAGTAGCTGGATTTCACACCCTTATGTGTGAACATGGGCAATTACACGTGGACAAGGTCAAGTTTGACCAAGTCAACAGCGCTGGAATGAAAGGTGGAGATCATCTATGAAGACAACGCAGTGATAGTGGGAGGAAGATTCCTTGGTGAAGGAAACCCTAATGAGTGGGACCCAAGGTAAGAAGGCTTATACTTGTATATAAGGAGGGCAAGGCAGCCATAGCAAGACATGATATGGATTATTGAATTTGTGGTCTATTAGACTATTGTGCATTCTTCAACTGTTTAGTTGAGATTGCTTTGTTGCTAAGCACAAGGTATTCATGTTTAGGAATTCCTTCTCCTTTCTTGAGAGGCCTCTTTAGGGAGCTTGTACTTCATTTCTCCACATCCAGGCTTGTGGCCAAGCTACCTCCTTCAGTTACAACACATTTTCTGTTCAGAGCTGGGTTGTGTTGGAGGGTGTTGCAGTGGAGGGTTGATAACACCACCTCCTAAGATTTTTTTCAGAGGAGGAAGCATTATTTCCTTTGAGAGATCAGTGAGGAAGATTCTAGAGCATATTTCACATCTTTGCACTTAGTCAACACATTTTCTATCTCCTACAGTGCAGTACCTCTCCTTGACTGTGTTATTTTAGTGAGCATTAGCAGTGAGGGGTTGCAGTGTTTGATTGGAGGGTGAGATCTTCACGGATTGGATCATCCTTTCACTTGAAGGATCCATTGGATGAGATTCATTCATCACATGTATCATTTACAACCATATTCATCCATTTCTTGAGTTGCAGCTGCTACTCAGCCCTAGGGCTGCACTCTGATGTTTTTGTAGTTTTGTATATTTCAGGAAATCCTTCCCGATTTGTCTTGAAATTGTGTTTGGGAGCTTATATATTTACTCCCGACACTTCTTGAGCCATACATTTGCAGATCTATCATATTGTATGTTTCTAGTAGCAGTGCACCATCTATGACTACGTTGTTCTTGTTCACCAGCATTCTGCTATGTAGCAACATTTCACTTTTGGCATATGTATCCATGGGACGCTTGTTTACCTTGATAATTTGAGTTGTGCCCGCTTCTATTGCACATATTTGCTACTGATTTATATAATCAAATGGTTCTATGGTTTTCATCCATTTTGGTGTAATTTTTTTCATTGTTATTTCCATTATTGTGTTCATATAGTGCTGCTTCCCCATTTGGGAATATTACAGTGGTATTGAAGCATAATCTTGGCTCAGCATATGGATCTCAACCATTATGTTATTAGGAGAATAAGAAGAAGAAGAGAAAGATCAAAATGATGGAGAAAGTGAGTTTTATCTCATCTCTTTTCAGATCTAGAAAGGACCTCAATAAGGAGGTCAAGCAAATAAGAGGAGAAAGAAGCAGTGGGACTATACCCTTTCCTTTTGAAAAAGGAGACAAATTGGAGAAAGAGGGAGGAAATTTATATCACAAGATTCTAAGTGAATACCTTGTTGAGTACAAATCTCAACCTAGATCCTTCAAGGAGACTCTAGATTTCCCATAGTTCATTCAGCTGGAGGAAGAAATTAGGCCTTGCAACAAAGGGGCAATCAAGGGTAATAGGTTTTTATTGTCTACTTTTTATGGGTCATCTAAAACAAGGAAAATAGATGCATTCTTCCTACTACATCTAGTGGTAGGAAGAGAGGCTGTAGATATTACAGCATTTCACCTTGTGGGTGAAGAAAAAATTTTGTGGTTTAGCCATTTGAGTCATGCAAGAGTGACTACTTTTGCAAAATTTACTCAAAGGTTGATTAAAAAATTTGGCAACAAGAAATCAGAGGAGGAGGAGCCCTCACCACCATTGAAGGAGGCATGTACCAGCGTTGATACAACTATGGAGGAGTAGCCATCATCATCAGCAGTTTGGGGAGCCAACACATTGGAGAAAGGAACTCTTGCAACCTTACAAGATGTTCCCAAATTTCACCAAGGTATGACTAAGTTTCCACTTTCTATTATTTTAGCAAATCTTATGGAGGGATGTATACCATTGCATACTGTGAATGTGGAAAAACAAAATTGCACTGTGTTGTGCAACATTGAATTTCTCAAGGAAGGAATGAACCATCATCCTAATGTGCCATTGTTGAGCTGCACACAACACTTGAGGTTGGGGTGTGAATTTTTGGAGGATAGTGTTTGGTCAATTTAGTGTGTCCTAAATTGCTGCATTTAATTTGTCAATCCGGGAATCGTAAGCTGATGAAGTGCGGCGCACTATATGTGCAAGATAACCTATTTCTTAACTTTTGTCGTTTTTGGTCTTTCTAAGGTGAAATGGAAATTCTAAAATGAAAACAAGTTTGGTTATATTTGTTCAAGGAAGTGATATCCCCTATAATGATTTACCAGCTTGAAACTTTAAAAGAAAAATGAAAATTACAATGACAAGACTTGAAATAAAGTAAAAGTGTACTGCTGAAATGAAAAGGTGCTGCTAATCTAATGAATCAAAACAATAAACTAGTGAACATGAAAACCAAAATATTCTTGCTGCCAACTAAACACAAAAGAAACTATGCTTAAGGAAATTTGAAATTGCAACAAAATAAATCTAAATCAGATTACATCAATTCATTTTCTGACCCTTCATCATTAGACCAGCTATGACTTGCGGAAGTAATCATAAACAACTTGTGTAACTGATTATTTAATTTGCGGAAAGTAAACTAATACTAAACCATACACACATGATTCAATCCCTCGCCATCAGTCCAGCTGTGGCTTTCGGAGGCAACTGAAGATGTCATACATGATTTAATATATCTAAATTTGCAGAAAAGAAACTAATACTAAACTACACATTTCATAATGCAGTCCCTCACCATCAGTCCAGCTGTGGCTTTCGGAGGCAACTGAAGATGCTATGAGCAGCTTAATATATCTAAATTTGCAGAAAAGAAACTAATACTAAACTACACATTTCATAATGCAGTCCCTCACCATCAGTCCAGTTGTGGCTTTCGGAGGCAACTGAAGATGCTATGAGCAGCTTAATATATCTAAATTTAACTACTGAAGCAGATAAGCAAAACTGAAATGAACAAAGCAAGACTGAAATTAAACAAAAGCTATGAAAAGCAAACTAGCAGCAGAACAATGTTAGATCCATGTCATTAGTCAAAAAGCTATAAAAATGCCCGGGCTGCCTATCTATAACCTGCACAAGAACACTGATCAGTGATTAACAATCATAAAACATGAAAGACAGAAATGAAATGGAAATTATGGAAATGTA